>QFET01008203.1:0-17799 GCA_003316355.1 Tuber calosporum | reverse complement strand
GCATAGAGGTCGTGTGACTCACAGGTATGAGTCACCAGGGTTAGGGTTGAGGGAAGAGTGCCTATATAAGGACCTCTAGGCGACCTCTACTTAGGACTCTTCACACAACCATCTAAGTTCTTTCCTATACAATTACTTTACCTCTTTACCGTTCCATTCCCTATTGGCGTTGTGTGATAGGAACCATAGGGTTCAGCTATCAAGACAACGTAGGCATAGGCCTAAGAACAATAGTGGAACTCCGCCGAGTACTACTCGTTGCAATAGTACTCCTACCCTGGTCGCTGAGATTAGCGCCACACCCCATACCGGACTATAACAACGGCCCGGTCATATTCATCCAACCCGAAGAGAAGTAGTTACCTGTTGCAGAACCAGCTCACCGCATAGGATCGTAACATGTGGACGGAGGACTGTGGCCGGAGGACTGTGAATGCAAAATATAATGATAGAAGAAACAAAAAAAAAGAAGTATGCCGAGTAGCATATGAGATTTCCAACAAAAACTTGATAATGAAAATGCAATAATGATGCAAAAGTGAAGGTTTCTGAAATATTGGTCAGATCAATATTTTCCAAACCTACAACATTGGCGATTCCTAACCTATCTATGGCACCCTTTTGAAATCCACAAACAACTTCTTGGAACTATGACTCTTTGTCTTTCTTGGCATTTCATTGAAGATGACCAGATAGGCCACTATGACATTACATGTAGCCCAAACCATCAACTTGCCATTATTGTAGTTTCTCATTGCAACTCTCATTTTCCCTTTATGAAGGGTTCGAAACACCTTGGTAACCAGACGCGCCCTTATGTTTGTAGCTATTTTCTTATTATATAGAACCTTCCTAGATCAGATGCAAGTATTTGTGAAAGATAAACATGTTATCCTTGGATAATATAAAGAAATCATATTTGGGCTGATAATGTTTATTAAGAAGAAAGTGAGGTTGCGGAGGTGGAATGTAAGATTAAATATAATAATAGGATACAAGTTTGTCATAATATAATAATAGTATTAAATATCAAAATAACAGTAAATTTTGAATTTCTACAGGACTATACAGTGAAGTTGAGCCATAAAGTCATATTGAGCTACCTAGTGATAATGGGGCTTAAGGCTCTGGAGCCACAAACTCGAGTTAAGACTGCGTCCCCGTTGCTGTCGACTTGGTAAACGTTATAGACAGCCAGAACCATATACTGTACAGAATCAATCTCAATCTCTTAATAATAATAAAAACCCCAGGGTGTTGACTTGAACCGTTTCACTCCGCTAAATAAAACCCTTCCTCGCATATCATGACATCCGCCTCCGCTCCCATTATTTTCAACATTATATTTAGAGGGCAACCAGGAAGAAGCATACCATGACCTGTCCTAACGCACACTCTGGTTATCGAATTTGTGACTTTTGCCACTTTCCGTGCGGGGGATGGATATATTCAGAGTGTGCAGCCCGCCGGAAAGTCCGCCGTTATTTTCCTGAGAGGAAACCTGTTTGTAGGAAAGGTTAGTTAAAATACGGCTAGAAGACTAGAAACTACTTGAATTGTTGAGGAGGTTAGGAGAGCTGGTAAGAGAGATAGCTTGTACATTTGCTTAATTTTGAGGTGCACGCTCTGATCCATTTACATGCTCTCCAAAATACCAATAAAGTTGGACTGTGTTCTTGTTCTCAAGGACTGAAGTTTCTACCAATTAATGGATCATCAACTGCTTTTTTTGGTTGACAACTGAGTTGACCCGCAGTGTGGCTCTGCCATGTTCACTGGTTGGTTTGAGCTATTGCACATTTGTTGATTTTTGTTGTTGTATTGTGTCTTTTTTCCTACTCTCACTTGTCCTCTGCCTATCATTATTGAATCCAGCAATTCATTTCATGTTTAGTCACCTTTTTTGATGTTGCATTTCAATGCCAAGACCTTCTGTCTAACACCAAATTTTGATAAACCAAGGATTCCATTGCTTCCACTTGGTTTCACAAATAAAATAAAAACTGTTCTTTTATTCTGCTTCACTTCTCCTATATTTCTACGGTTTTTTTATACATGATTTAAGCTAGTATTGGGTTTATTATTCTCCTTTGAAAACACCCCTAAATGAAGTTCACACTTATCCGTTCTTGAACTGTACTAGTACTCGCACAACGTTGCATAGTTGCCCCACCCGCAGCCCCACAATACATGTACTCGTACAAGTAACCTTCACGAGTTTTTTCATTCATTCCCCCTCAGGCCTTCTGTCGTGCCCTGACCGCACAGCCTACGCTTGACTGTAAACTCGAATACACTGACTAAAGCCTCCAACAACATGGCTCCTATACCCAGGACTATCCTCGTGATCGGCTCGTTGAACACTGATCTGACGACCAGAACTCGTCGTCTTCCCGACCCCGGTGAAACTATAGCTGCTCAGACTTTCTCAACCGCGCCAGGTGGGAAAGGGGCAAACCAAGCTGTCGCGTGTTGTCGCCTGGCTAGGGAATCCTCTCATGCACCACTAGACAACATTTCCGTCAAGATGGTTGGTGCTGTTGGAGATGACGAGTTCGGGAGCCGTCTCAAAGACACCTTGAGGCAGAATCGAATCGACGTTGAGGGAGTAGTTGTTAAGGAAGGAGTTTCCAGTGGTGTCGCAGTGATCATAGTACCCCCCTCCCTCCTTCCATATCACAACTGAGTTGTCATCAGAAAATCCAGGCTAACGGAACTAGGTTGATGAAGTCACTGCCGACAACCGCATCCTTTATACTGCTGGCGCAAATGAGGCTCTCAGTGCCCAAGATTTCCCAGAAAACTTCCTCTCCAGCCTTAGCCCCCTTCCCTCTATTCTTATCCTACAGCTCGAGATCCCGCTCCAAACAGTCCTACACCTCCTAACCCTCGCTTCCAACGCTAGTATCGAAACCATTTTGAATCCCGCCCCGGCCAGGCACATTCCCCTCCAGTTCTATTCCAAAATCGACCATTTAATCCTCAATGAATCCGAAGCTGCGCATCTCACTGGGGAGGAAGTTTCCTACCTGGACGATGAGGCTGGGATTCAGTCAACGATTAACCGCTTCCTTGAGCGCGGTGTTAAGCGGAGCGTGGTGATTACCATGGGTGCCCGCGGGTGCTATTTCAAGAGCTCGGATCTCCAGGAAGGTTGGGTTAGGCCTGAGGTTCGGGCGCAGGACGTGGTGGACACTACCGGTGCCGGGGATACGTTTATTGGCGCGTTTGCGGTTTCCTGTGCTGAAGGTAATGGCATTGGACATTCTCTGAATTTTGCGACAATGGCGGCGTCGATTAGTATTCGGAAGATGGGGGCTCAGGCCGGGATCCCGTGGAGGGGTGAGGTGCAGTAGAGGCGGAAATGGGAATGGAACCCGAGGTGCTGTGGGGATATGATACCTTGAGTGCTAAATCAATAGAGTTCTGCAATTCGATACTGTGTTCTAAAAAGCAAAAGTTGGGGAGATTGGAGGAATGACGGTGGACGAGCACGAATTTCTCGACTTGAGGTAAATAGTATACAGCTAGGGCTACCAGCATTAAAATTAAGAGTGCAAAAGAAGCGCACAATACCCGGTGCATCGCGATCAGGGAAAGTTATCCCAGAAGCGTCAAATCTGTTTATCCCGTTGTCAAGCAGAGCCCCATTGTATCCCTTCCTCCCACATTGCCTTTTCAGCCGTTGGTAGGAGCTTGAAGCATAGGCACGCCCGCCTCTACAGCTCACTGCACTATGACACTTACCGGAAAGTGCAACCCAGCCATTCAATAACCCATCTAATCTGACCTCGTTCATCTCTCTATCGTAACCACGACCGCCCGGGAACGATGAGGCAAGCCGGGCGGAACGGAGGGAAGAAAGAAAAAAACGAAAAGCAGGAGAGGAGAACGAAATCAATCGATATCCCTGACTTGACCCAGAATAGAAAAGCTCCCCGTAGGGTCTCCATATCACTAGTAGTTGGGGCAAAAGATCCTAGACCAGCTATCGTACAAAAGGAGACAATCATTTCCAACTTGATTTAGGGTCTTGGGGAGCTCACTCCAGTCTTAACTATGCATCATAATAATATCGTGCTCAAGTACAACTTATTCGAAAAGGTTGATCTGCCATGATAGCAGTAACCCATCTAATCAGGTCGACTAAAACAAATCAAAAGAGGAAAAGAAAAAAAAGGAGCAAGTGATTTACCGTCGACCTTTATATTATAAATACGATTACCAATCTTTATTCTTTCCTACCGCAAACATCTCCTCTCCATCAGATAACATGTAGCACAGAATCTTACATCTCCGGTCACGCACAACTGGATACGATGAGTGAGATAGGAGCACTAATTGAGATAACCATCATTACCGCTTCAGCAGTGAGTTACTCGGCAGCGTTGTTTACTGTTTACTTTCAATAGCAAAAAATCGGGTTGGGGGGAATGCCTCTCCTCCTATCTTGCGCTCGATCGTTTGAGAAAAAATCAAAGAAACACAACTCATTGGATAGCTCAAACGACTGTTAACAGCGTTCACGGTTTGTACACTGCCGCGGGATAGGGAACACAGCACGGGAAGCTCGCTCACTCACTCGCTCGCCGAACGCCCTGGTGTTTTTATTATACAGAGCTCGGTCGCCAATCAGAGCGAATACCATACAATACTAGCATCGCATCTGTTCTCGCCCCACTCCGCATATCCGATCGTACCCTATCCACTCGTATCTTATCCCCAGACGTTGATACCGGGGTAGTGCCCCCCGCGCTTGCTTCACCTAATTCAATGCGAGTATCGTACTGGACAGCAGCTTGCTTTGAGTACAGCACTCAAATTGGGCTCCCCTCCTCATTATGACAAAATCTACGGTAACCCGCCTTCCTACTTTCCCTCCCGCCTACAGTTATGATTCCTGTGGGGTTCTGGTTGGAGGTATGATACGATATCATATATATGATATGGTGTAAGAATCCCTAGAGGGTGAGCGGGAAGCACCCTCACCGGGAGTTTTTCAACTGGCTATTGGCCCGGTCAGTTGGCTCTGCATAACGGTTCAAAACCGGGTTGGGGGTTTCTTGTATTGTTATGAAATTCTCCCGGTGCGAACGATGAGATGGTGTAAATAATAACTCGCCTATAGACCATCCCTTGGCGCATATCATTTCTCAGTCACAACTACGCAGGCGATTTCTGATCTAAACCTTGGCTGCCCATTTGAGCGTGGGAAGGGGAGAAGCAGATCTTCTACGGAACCCTTTGATCCTCTACTCCACCCCCACCCTCACTTCACCTCACTCTTGGAGTGCTGTACTCTGGGGGTGGGTGTGTACGAGGAAACGTAAAAAGGGGATGAGAAACAAATCGATGTTATAGACTAGGGATGAATGAAAAGATTATCGGGTAGAGGGCGGTACTGTAAGAACTCGAAAATAGCCGGACTATGTGCGAGGACGTTGGAGTTACCTCTCCTGGGTACTCGTACCGGTAAAGGTCTGGTATTTTTTATTATTCTTTTCTTTTGTCTCGGAGAGCGAGGTTCTTTGGGTGGGTGCGTTTCCGCCACCTTTCTCCAGGGAAGGAAATTTTGGACTACCTGGCACATGGTCCCCTAGAAAAAAAGTCGATTCCGGGAGGAGGGGAAAAAACATCCCGCGGAAAGAGGATTCTTGAACTTTCCGGGCTGGAGGTGGAGTCATCCTCGATATTTCCTGAGAGGGATTTGTTCTGGTTTGTTTATTTGTTCGTATATGGAGCTTTTTTCGCCTGGTTGGTTATGTATAACACCGTAGGGTCCTGCACTTTCTACGATCCTCGAGTGCTTGCAAGTGTCGAAGCCATAGTACATACTTGCTATCTGGTTAATTACGGTACCGGTACGGCACGCTGTTTCATACAGTCACCTTCAAAAGTTACCGGCACTGTACCCTACATACTGTAGCCTTTCCATGTACTATTCGAGTACAATACGGTACACATTTACGTCAGGTAGCAGCGGCCTTTTCTGTGCTTATAATACCCTGACCCTTTCCTCCCCTTTGCTTTTCCGGGTGATCCGGTCGGAGGATACCGGCCCCTCAATTTCGGGGCTGGTTTCCGATCTGGGGCTTCGTTGATATTGAGATATCATACTCTTCACAACTTTCAATGACTGTGGGCGGATGGATTGGGGGCAATCGTTTGGTTCAACGGGGGAATCAATAATAATGTGCTTGTTGGGTTGTTCATAGGAGGCTTGGTTTATGACTGGCTCATAAAGATGGTCTATTCCTCAAGGACGAGGTTGGAAAGCATGGATGAATCGGCATCGAAGCCAGATGCGCTGTTCTCGAACATCCCAAACGAACTGGTGTAACTACCGTAGTGAGATGGCTGGGAATGGGGAAACGGGTTCAGCAGGGAGGGGAAGTAAGAGAAATACCCTGGCATCCATCGCTGTTGCCCTCGATTCGAGTATGATACTGTAATTGAGCGGTAGAATTATGCCGAAATGTTGCTTGTATAATAGGGAGTTTTTGCCGGGACAGTTGCACAGTCTTGAGTTTATTTCACAACTTTTTGTCAGAAACCATCTTTGTCCCTTTGGTATCACCAGTCGATCGTGAGGTAATGGTCGGTAACTTCATAGACTAAAGTGCTTAATCTGCCCTGTCAGATTGAACTTTCCACAGCGAAAATCTCAACAAAATAGCTCGTCCGACACACGGCCAACCATCTACGGTACTCGAGTAGGGTAAAGCGAAGCACAGCTCACTACTCGTAGTGATCCATCCCAGCAAAATCTCCCCAATGACCCTCCAGATAATACCATGCAAAGACTCCTATTCAATTCGACCAATCTCCAAGTAGCATTACCACTTCCCCCCCTCCTCCACTAGGGCTTTGCTAGGAGACGTATTATATATATATAAAAAAGACCAGGTTGTGGCAAATGAACTGGTCAGAAAAAAACCACCAAAGATCTTCGCTCCTAGCCTCGTAAATCTCTGGCGGTTGAAAAAGATTAGACTACATCTGTGTAAAGATCAAGAAATATCATAATAATATTAAATACCAGATTGGGGAATTATTCACATGTTGGGCCCCTTTCGTAAAAGTAAGGTAAAAAAACCCCGAATTTCCACCTCAGTCAGGTGTAACAATCACTAGTAGAGTATAGTACTGCAGGCTACTACCAATCATGGCACTTGGATGGGGTGCCCGTATGTTCATGGTACTTTCCTTCTCTCTCTCTCTCTCTCTATTCCTCACCAGAGGATTAATTGTCAGCTGCCTCCGCTTTCTAAGTTTGTGCAGTAATGCAGGTTATGGTTGGTGGGATGGTGGTGGTGGTGGGCGTTTGCTGTTGTATTTCTTGGCCCTTTATTAGCAGCATATACCACCACCACCACCACCACCACCCCCAATCTCTCGGGTCTCCCCCGCCGCTAACATTCTTATCCAGAAAGCTGTTTTGAAAGCGAAAACGCTATCAAGTCCAAGAAATTGTGCTGCGCTGTTACAATCCCCTTGTCCCCTCTTCGGGAAGATCGAAGGAAGGGACTTGTGTGCCGAGCTAGCCAGTCAGGAGGGAAAGAAGGCCTGCCAGGTTCTCAGAGCCCACCTCTCCCCATCTATCCCAACCTTTTCGTGTGATAGTCAAAAGGCATAGGAGAATGGACTGATTTTGCCTCTCGGATGTGCCATTGGGTAGGTGGGAATATACGGGATGGTAGGAAGGGGTATAGCACGGTACTTTACAATTTTTGGGGCCCAGTAGCTGAGCTCTTCGTTGTTTTTCTCCTTTTTTTTTTTTACTCCCTTTCCCCCACCACCTAGAACAGGGCAGGTATGTTACCGGTAGGCAAATGCTATAGGTATGATAGGTGTTTAGTCAAGCATGTGTGTGTGCATGTGTGCATTGTTCACAGAAAATGTCGTTGGGACAGATTCAATGGTATAAAGCCAACCGTAATGTTCCTGATTTTCTTCCCTTCTTGAACGTCTCAGAGAATCACCGGCTGCGTTTATATCAACATCTTCAGTCTGCTCCGTTCGCTTTTTGTGGCTCCCCACGACATTCATTTCCAACGACCTCTGATATTTTCAACAGTTTTAGAAGGGCAAATAACTAAAGCTTATACACCTTACCCACCACCAATCGGTTACGATGAAGTTCTCATCCATTGCAGTTGTTGCGACCATTGCCGCTGCTGTCTCCGCTCAGACCTTTCCTCAGCTTCCGCAATGTGCTGTATGTATATATTTGGGTGGACATATATATATGTCTTCCTTGACTAGAGCAAATGAATTAATGATATCAATAGTTGGACTGTTTCACCAACCTTCTCCCAAGCACCGGTTGCTCCCCCACAGACTTTGTTTGCGTTTGCTCCAACGCCGGATTAGTCTCTGGTTCCGCTACTTGCATCCAGAGTAGCTGCTCTCCCGCTGACCAGCAGAGTAAGTTTTTGGTGTCAGGGTGATTCTTCACGAGATAGCTTACCAACAATCAATCAATCAATCCATGGCAGGGGCCCTAAGGATCGCAGCCGCCCTCTGCAGTGCCAGCGGTGTCACCTTTCCCTCCACTTTCCCTAGCTCCGCACCCGCCCCCACCGCGGCGAGCACTATCACCCTCGCTCTGGGCTCGACCGGCCCTACCCCAACCCCCCGAGCCACAACTGTCCCTTTCGCAGGCAACGCCACCTTCAACGTCACCAGACCTACCAGCCCTCCTCGCGCCATCTCCAGCGGGGCTGAGCGTCTCACCACCGCTCTCAGCTTCATCGGGCTGAGCATTGCTGCTGCCTACTTCTCGCTCTAAACTAGTTCTCCAACCAGCCTGACCCCGCCACCATCCATAAAGTGAAATAAAGTTGACGAACAAGGGTTTCTTCGTCAATCATAGTGGGATGGGCCTTCCGTTCATGGGAGGTATCCGGCGTTCAAGCTCTATTGGGAAAATAATGAAAAAATAATGTGGGAGTTTTCCCTTTTCAAAGGGGAGGACTTACCATGTGGGTTCTCGCGAAAAATTATTATTGTTTATTTTTTTTATTTTTTATTTTAGTTGTGTTGGGCTGGAGGTTTCTTGGTATTAAAGTAGTTATCACCCAGAATATTTGTATACAAACGGCCGACAGGAGGGATCTTTAATCAATAAAAGTTTGTTTTTCTTCAATTGCACATTCTTTATCATGTGTGATTTCCCATGAAGGGGGAGATGACGACTGCCTCTGGCTAAGGAGGGATAGCACTACTATGACCAAAGGTACTTGCCATTCCCTACCATAGCATACTAACCTACCTCATGGCAAATCTACGTCCTCCTGGAAATCTCCACAACACCAATTTTTACCTAAACTAACCCCATCAACTGCCCATCCACCAATTCCATTCCATTCGATTTCCATCACCCCCGTCATCACCAAGTCTAAATCTACCCTACCCCGCAGCGCCGCACCATCCGGTCGAAACCGAACCTCAGAACCTTCAACCACAATTCGATTTCCCAATACTTACTCGTAGGCTAATCGTGGTACTATAGTAAACCCCCATTACCTACTTGAAACAGCACCAGCACCCAACTATTGTACCCCTCAGGATGGGAGAATAAAGCAGCTTCCCTTCTTAAAGGTTAACTTGGTACGGCACTTTCACTATTGTCTTAATTTACCTCATTGTTTCCTTCAAAGTGAGGGTCGTGAGGTTAAGGTGATGTTGGGGCAGTTGCTTGATTGGTTAGTAAGTGGGTAAGGCTTGGCTGGCAGCTAGTTGTGGGAGCATTGTCCCTGGTGTACTCGCGCGGCCGAGTTGAAGCCGGACACCCTTATGTAGTAGTGATCGGCCAGCAAATCAAAGAAGTGTTCAACCATTGCTAAGCAGTGTGATGTATCTGGATATACCAAATGAAAAGTCTGCACCACAGCTCGTATCACAACACACTTATACGATTGCCAGTGGAAAATAATTCTTGATATATTCTCAATCACCTCTGCAAGAGATACCGCTACGATCTCAAGATGCCAGCAACACATATTGGCGGGTCTGGAAAAGCGCCTAGAGTTCCTCTTCTCAAGTGAGCAGCAATTCTAGCACTCAAGTGGCTTGCAAGGATGTCATACTGAGAGATTGCGGGAAAGTTGGATCTTAAAAAATTAAAAGTTGAGGATATCGTTCGGAAAGCAAAGGTATCGTTCTGTTTTATCAAAATTTGGAACATGTTACTTACAAGTAATTGGCAGGCTTGTACATCCAACCCAGACAATTTTGATGATGTTTTAGGCTGCTTGGAGAGTACTTATGGGGGGGGGGTAATGACCATCGATTCCCAGAAGGATGTCAGGAATCCTTAACCTTGCGTAATCAGAGTCAAAAGGATGAAGAGCATTGGCAGATGCCTTTTCCTGAGATTGCAAAAGAACTTGATATTTCTGCTGCCCGGTCAACACTCGAGCAGGTCTTCCATAATCAGCATCAAATCTTTCGACGTAAGGCAGCCCACAAACCCAGTCTCTTGGCAGGGCAGATGGAAGCTCGATTAGCCTTTGCGCATATGGCATTGCAGACTGCTATAAATGTTATTGTTTTCACAGATGAGATGTGGGTGGAATTTAATTCCCCACGGCGACAACACAACATCTCACGATATCGTAGTACCAACTCAAATGAATATGCCATTCATGACAAAGATAGTGAAAAGCAGCCTATAAGAGTCATGTTTTGGGGGGCAATTGTATTAGGATCAAAGGGACCATACCACGTTTGGGAGCAAGATAGTGAGGCAAAAAAGAATCGGTTTCAAGATATCGTAAACAAGGAGAATAATTTGCGACAACGACGGTAAGGATTCAATCAACAGCAGGCCAATATCTTGAGTATGCGGCAGCAAAAATCACTCGACGACTACAATAACCACATTGATGTTCTTAATTGGCAAGAACAAAGAACCAGCAGACATATGAGAAAACACAGAAAGCACGAACAGCTCTTTAAGGAGAAGCCACTTGAGTTTACAAGTTGCGGTGGAATTCACTGAGTTTCTTATAGAGAGTATGTATTATGACCTAAGCTTTACCCATGGATGGATGCCTAACGTAGAACGATAAATGTCCCGTATCTCTACCTTGTCGAGGACAACACACCTAGCCACCAAACGGCCAGAAAAATCGATGAGGAGGAAAGAAAACAGAAGGGAATTGTTACTTTGGATTGGCCATCCAAGTCACCAGATATGAATCAGATTGAGCCTATCTGGGATTACGAAAAAGATGAGATCTCAATATAGCAGTTTGTGGGGGCAAGTTGGGTAGCTGTTGATGGGGCAAAGGCAGTATTGGTAAAGACATGGGAGGATCTGCCTCAGGCAGTTATAGATAATAAATGTCAAAGTTATCATGAGAAGCTTTAACAGGTTATCCTTCATGGGGGAAATAATAATTGTAATGGTTAGGAGTAATCAGTACTTTGCATCATGTTTTAAATTCCTATAGGTAATTTGAAATCCCATCAGACTCATCATCATGTGTATCAATATTATTCACAAGCATGCTCAGTGATTTAATCGTTGTGAATGCTTGAGGTTTCTCTATTGAAAACACTCCCACTATACTGTACTTGAGGATTAATAATCGGGCTTAGCATATAGCCAGTCCTGCTAGTCTATTTGCTGGCCAATCACTACTACAAAAGGGTGTCAGGATACAACTCGGCCGCGCGAGTACTGTATTCATATGTTACACATATGGAAAATGGTACAAACTAGTTGATATGATAGTATATAGAACCGGGAGGTTACTATATGACTACAGCCCATGCTGGCAAGAAGTAGTGTCTATAGCAGAGCTGCTCAGCCCCGGTGGAAGATCTAGACTCTAATGAGTTCTATGACTCTTGATAATCCGCATGCCTATGCACTTGAGTGCATATATGCAGGAAAGACCGCCATCCAGACTGATCAACTGGTATTCCGTAAGATGTTTGCAACTGGGCTACATCTACTTGAACTTAGTTCATTTTGCAAATGAATCGAAGGCTATTTACTGGTGGAGTGCTAGACACCCTCAGAATACTAAATAGTTCGTGGGATCATTTGACCGAGCGGGGTATACATTTTCAGGATCAAACTGGGGTTCCACTTACCATGACCCTGGCCATGATATCTAAGGATACTTCATATATATGGCCAACATAAGTACCGGGAGAATTGTATAAATAGTTAGCAGTTCCCCATAATTAAGGGATCATCAAGCAACGGAGAAGAGACCTTAACAATATATTCAGTTTTAGTTAAAAACAACTTTAAAGCTTTTGAGAAACATCTTTACCTTTTATCTTTATTCTTACCAGAGCTTTCCTGACAACTCTCCTACCTTCTCGATACAAGCACGGCCTACGCAATTCAGCAGTACAGAATTGGCTACCCCGTAACATCATACTAGGCCGAATCGGGTGTCCAGGTACTCGTTTTTACCGGACGTTTGTCAAAACAGCCATGTGCGCATATGCCCAGATACTATGATACAACAAGAGGTCAATAAGATCCAGAGTAAGAAGGCAAGAAATTTGAAAAATAGTGTATATCTCAAGCCAACTCGAGTCGAGCCTGACAATGGGCTCGAGCTGGCTTGGCTCATGAGCAGAGAGAATCGTGCCGCTCCAGCTTTATCACACGGCTCGAGCCTGGCATATAGAGGCTCGTGGGGGAAAACTCGAGGTGGCTCACGCCTGAATGTATTAATTGATACAAGATATCATATGTTCGAAGGTAGAACCTAAAAGTCTAGGGAGAAAGATTCAGTATATTTGAGTAGAGTATAAAATGTTCTGATGTTTAACAAAAGGAAAAAATTAAAATCAAGTATGAGTTGAATGTTGGTGGAAGAGTGGTGTTAAGGGTAGTCGATTCTAAGGGCAAGCGAATCGGACTAGGCTTAAATCTTTCTTCGTGAACGGAGATTGTTTAGGAAGGCTTGTAGGTAAAGATTTTTGAGTAAATACTTATGATATTGATAAGATCTCTTCTCCATTGCTTGATGATGGCTAAAGCTCCGGAGGCACTTCATTTTTTATATCCCGCGTCTGAGTGTTCGCAGACTACAACTGGTTTTACATATAAACAGGTATTTTCTCCCCAACCTTCGTCTCTTAATCCATGAGCGAACCCGCTTTGAGCCTGAAACTTTCTCTTCCCCCGCACTGCTGACGGTATGATCAGAGCTCTTGACTTCTCTGAGGGTGTGGACCCACTTAGTCTGAGTTGTCATCCTGCTTTCGGCTGTTTGAGATATGGCCGCCCAGTTTGGAACGTACCAATAACTTCTTGGAACTCCAATGGGCCAGCTTGGTTGTTGGCTGAGTCTGCTTCGTGCCGTCTTATCCAGCACTGCAGTTGGCATTCAGGATGACTAGTGTTCACGATCGGGCCAATACCTTCTTGCCTTTACTGCCTCTCCTTATCAACTTATTCCGATAGGTTCATTGACCTTATAGGCATTATGGGGGTGTCAGCGTACTCTCGGTTTGTGTCGGAGTAGCCTACTTCCTTTGTGTATTCATACCCATCTAGGACAACCCGGGCTCTCTTAACTGAACGGGGTGTAACTCTGCGAGTTCTTAACGGAATCACTTAGTTCCACTTCCCAGACGTAGCCAGAGAGGCACTCTCATAATCCCTGCGGACAGCATCCGGTCGGGCGGACGGCGACAACGTATATGGGGTTACAAGATGTGTTCCTCTTACTCATTTTCATAGTAAACGAGCAACTCCACAACGTGCCAGTGTCGACTCCCAGAGCAAACGCCTTAGCTACAGGTGGGTAATTACCTGTAGAGGTTCGGATTCATGCAGTTCCTCCTGAAAAGTCATGTAATCCTCTAGGGACTCGTTTGTGCCCAACACGAGCTCCCTCCTCTGTGCGGTTTCTCCTGAATCGCTTTTCAAAAGTTAACCTCTCTTTAGGTAACACATCAAAATAACAATAAAACAAAAATAAAAAATAAAAATAAAACTCAAATTTCAACAATTCTGAAATTTACCAGTCCCCGCTTGAACTCGACTTAGTAGGGTAAAAAACCTAACTCGTTTACTTGGCCACATTAGGAAAACCTTTTCCAAGTCATTCAATATCTGCCCGCTTGGCATATCCGGATTCTCCCTATGGAATACCTCCACCTATTCCTGTGCGTGCTCTATGTACTCTGGTGGTTTCCAAGTATTTTCATCTTCGGAACAACCACTCCACTTGACAAAATAACATAACTCACGCATTTGTCACTTACGACCTCCGACTCACTGGGTATGAGAGAATATTTCACTCTTCTCAATTCTTTCGATTTCCCATTCAAAATCTGAATCGATTTCCTCTAGCTCTTGACAAAGTTGTTCCATCGTTGGTCGATTGGATGTCCGATTGGGTTCCAACAATGATATAGGAAATATCAGATGCATCTTCCATCTTGGTGATATAACTAGTTTGTAGGCACACTCTTCCCTTATTTCCAATACCTTAAACGGTCCATACAGCTTTAGGTTAAGCTTCTTAGAGGGTCGCTTGGTGCGTATGTTTTTTGCATTTAACATGACCAGGTCCCCAACCTTGATGTCTGGTGGCTGCTTAGCCTTTCAGTTGTAATATTTGCTCATATTTTCCCGTGTTTGTTCCAAGGCTTTTCTGGCCTGTTGGTGTATTGTTTGCATCCAGTGTGCATAGTGCTGGGCACCTGGATTTTAGGCTTCGCGTTCCTTCAACTATTCTGTTTGGAGATGGAATCCATACTTGGCGTAGAATGGTAACATGCCATGAGCATTCGTTACTACATTGTTGTAGGCATGCTCGGCTAGTGGTAACAAATGGTACCAGTCCGTTTGATCATAATTGACAAAGTTTCTGAGGTATCCTTCCAGTACTTGGTTGGTCCTTTCCGTTTGTCCATCGGTTTGCGGATGGTACGCTGTTAACATCTTTTGTTGTATCCCTAAGGTTTTGCATAGGGATTCCCAGAATTCTCCCGAGAACTTTGCATCCATGTCGGAGATAATTTTCACTCGAAGTCCCTGTAGCTTCCAGACTTTCCTCAAGAATATGTTTGCAACCTCTTTTACAGTTGCATTACTTTCCAGACCTATAAAGTGGGCCATCTTTGTAAACCGATCTACAACTACCATAATTTGTGTTCTTCCTTGTGATTCTGGTAGTTGTGTGATGAAGTCGGTCGATATAGATGACCAGGCTGCGAACGGAACTTCAAGAGGCTGCAGCAGACCGAACCGCGCATGTTGTGGGGATTTATTATGTTGACATTCATCGCATGACCGTACGTAGTCATTTATTCACGCTGTCAGCCCTCTCCAGTAAAAGTCTCTGGTTACAATTTCCAGAGTCTTTTCCTGTCCAAAGTGTCCAGCTACCTTAGAGTCGTGGCAACCTTTGGCTATAAATGTCTGCAGCTGCTCGTTTTCTGGAATGTATATGCATTTCTTATAGTATATCAGTCCTTCAGTTACTGCCCAGTGACTTGGTAATGGTTTGCCCTCATTGGTTAACATTTCCAATTCCTGCTTGCGTTCCTGCCAGTTGTGATCGTTCTGGCCTGCCTCTTTGATGGTTTTTAATAAGGTCTGGTCATATTTCCTAATATCGAATTTGGACATTATAGCATCAGACATTAGGAGTATCCCTTTGTCTTGTCTTGCTTGATGGTCTATTTTATCAAGAAACTCATTTTCGGCTTCCAAATCCCGCTTTGCCCCTTGCAGTTTCTCTAGTCTGTCAACTTCTATCGCCTCACCCATGTGTATGTTCTCAATGATCATTTGTCCCATTCGGTCCCCTTTGCGAACTTGGCAATCTTGATTTCCATGGTCCATTATTATAACCTCGACTTCTCCGGTGTAATCAGCGTCGATTACCCCTCCGCCAATGCTGATCCCAAATTTGGCGGCCATTCTACTGCGTTGTGCCAACCGTGTGTATATTCCCTTTAGCAATGCGACGGAAATTCCAGTTTCCAACAACATTTGTCCTTGCGCCGGAATTATAAAGTCCTCTAGTGTGTTCGGGTCGTGTCCGGCTGCTAGTCGGGAGCCTTTCATAGGCATTCGTGCCTCTGGAGTTAGCAATTTTATTCGCAAGGAACCAGTAGACTATGTGCCAATTATTCTTTCCTCCAATTCTGGTTGATTTAACTGCACCAGTGTGATTTGGAAGTGAGAAGGCTTGAGTATTGACTGTTCGCTATGCACAGCTCCCTCCTCAGGACGGTACTCCGGCCGTCGGCTTAGTGCATCGGGCTTTCCGCCTCGTTTTCCAGGTCGATAGACAATCCTGAAACTGTAGTTCACTAGTTGCTGAGCCCATCGTTTCTGCCGCGGATTCCATACCTTAGTTGTAAGGAAGTTTTGTAGATTCTGGTGATCAGTGTCGACTGTCACTGGTTTTTCTGTTCCGACCAGGTACTGTTTCCAGTCTTTAAATGCTTCCAGAATCGCCAATAGTTCCTTATCATGGATCTCATAATTTTACTCCGCTGGGTTCAGCTTCTGTGAGTGGAAAGGCACCGGATATAGCTATTTGTCTTTTAAGTGTAAGAGGACGCATCCTAGAGCAAAATCGCTGGCATCGGTTTCCACAATTGTTTCTCTGTCAGGGTAGAAATGACAGAGTATAGGGGCGGAGATAAATCTTTTCTTAAGTTCTTCAAATGCCCTATCTTGTTCCGGCCCCCAGCTGAATTTTCTGGGGTCGCCCTTCAGTGTTTCGGTTATTGGTTTGCAGATTTTAGAGAAATCCTTAATAAAACGTCGGTAAAAATTGGCAAAGCCAATGAATATTTGCACATCCTTGACTGACCTTGGTGCCTTCCAATTTATTATGCTCTCGACCTTTCTTGCACTCATGGTGACTCCGTCAATTGCCACAATATAACCCAAAATCTCCACTGTTTTGACGTGAAAGACTGACTTGGTGGTCGATACCGTTAGATCATATTCTTCCAAGCGAGAGAGTACCTTCTTGACCAAGTCGACGTGTTCTCTCTCTGTCTTTGAGTAAATTAGGATATCGTCTTGGTATACCACTACTCCATAATCTAAAAATTCATGAGGAATTTTATTCATCATGGCCTGGAATGTGGCTGGTGTATGCACCAGCCCGAATGGCATTACTTTGTATTCAAAGTGGCCATAACGGGTCTGGAATTCTGTTTTCCACTCATCTCCGTCCTTTATTCTTAGGAGGTGATAGCCATCTTTTGATTTGAGCTTATTGAATATTTGGGCACCAGCCACCTGGTCGCGTAGCTAGCTCATTAGGGGTAGCGTGTAACCTACTCCCAAGTATCTCGAGAATCCCAAAGGGACTCTGAAGATACAATAAGGATAGGCGGAGAAGCATCAATGGATAAGTCTTCAATAGACAAGGTAAAAGCTATGGAACTAATAGAGTAACCCTTCAACTTGTAGTATTAAAGAAGATAGTCCTGTGAGGCTTGAGAGTCCGAATCCTTAAGGGATTGCAGGCTCTCTTTAAATACAAAAGATTGTAGCTAGGAAACTAAACAAAAGTGCAAACATCCTGTCCAACGAACATGCTAACAGAGGCAGCATACCAAGGTAACCATATTGCAAAAACAGAGGGTTAAAAGCCACAGGATAGAGCTAACAAAACAAGTAATAGAATCCAAACAGGAAGGAACAAGAGATCGCTACTACTATACAAATCCAGTAGGTATAGCAGGAGGATAGCGATACCCAAATGGGTAGAAGCAAGGAGGGGTAGTGTTAAGGTTCGACTATCTATATCGCGCAACCGGCAACGATATATGATTCAGTCT
>QFET01008192.1:0-15396 GCA_003316355.1 Tuber calosporum | reverse complement strand
TGTTAGCTCCATCCTGTCGCTTTTAACCCTCTGTTTTTGGAATATGGTTACCTTGGTATGCTGCCTCTGTTAGCATTTTTGTTGGACAGGATGTTTGTGCTTTTGTTTAGTTTTCCTAGCTACAATCTTTTGTATTTAAAGAGCCTGCAATCCCTTAAGGATTCGGACTCTCAAGCCTCACAAGACTATCATCTTTACAACTACAAGTTGAACGGTCACTCTATTAGTTCCATACCTTTTACCTTGTCTATTGAAGACCTATCCATCAACGCTTCTGCCCCTATCCTATTAGTATCTTCAGGGTCCCTCTGGTATTCTCAAGATACTTGGGAGTAGGTTACAGCGTGAAAAGCAAAATCTAAACAGCCTGTCTGTCTGGAAATAATCAAGGCCTATAGTGTCAGATCTCCCAAAAAAAATGAGAATTATGACACTCATGGAGAGTAGGGAAGAAGAAACAAAACAAGCCACACATGGCTTTTTAGGGGATGAACAGGTGGGGGAGAAGGACTTGAAGCCAGCAAAGATGGTCACACATCCTCGAAATTTTGTCGTATCCTAGATACACACAAGGGAAACAGGAGCGGAAAGTTTAACTAATGAATTAAAACAGCAGGAAAACACATCCATGCTCTCCTGGCAGTTGTGTTGAGCAAGGGATCCTAGCTAGAGACAGTTTTTACACTTTTTTACTTTTTTTTTATTTTTTTATTTCGTGTATTACTTGTTAAGGTACAAGAACTCACATGTATCGTGAAATATGGTGTATAGAAAACCTTAAATCCAAAACGAACAAACAAAAGAAAGAACACCTCTAAAGCTCCTAATAATGCCTCACACCAGACAGATCACCACATACGGTTAACCAAATGAAAGTAATGGAAACAAACCATGACCCATAAGCCAAGCTGCAACCAGATAGGAAAAATACACCTTCAATAGCAACTCAAACTAACAAGAGCAAACAAAAACATCAGCTAAAGAAGTCGTGGCGGAGAGGAAGACCAAAGATGGGTGGCTACAGAGGAGGAAGGGGAAGATGGAAAAATCATGGAGGAAGGGGAACGGCGCCCAGGGGCTGGCATGAGGGGGTAAAGGCACTGCCGGTCAAGCAGATAGAGTAACTTAGGGCAACAAGCAGGGAGAGAGAAGACCATAGGGGTATCTCAGGACCAATGTTAGTAACACCTAGGAGTAAGCGCGACCGCTCAGGAAGTGTTGAGGTACAGCGGAGGTTAGTATGGCTAAACATCTCATCCTTGTCCCCGCACCGGGAGCAGAGGGTAGGGAGGCCTACCGAATACCAGGAGGGGTGGGCTGCAAGATAGCTCTTGTAGGAACGCCTCTGGTGAACACGCCCAGCAATGCACTTCCTAAGGCCAATGAAAGGACAGGGTGACAAGCGCCTAGGAAAACGATACTAGTCCGTAGAGCGGGTGGTGGCAAGCCAATCATCGAGAATCAAATCATGGGCCTTCCGACGTAGCACGCAGTACACCCAGGTTATGGCAGTAACTGGCGGGAGAGGAGGGGGAAAGGAAAGAAGGTCAAACCTTATCAATCAGGGGTGAGAGAGGGAGCCCAAGTGCGGAAGCGCCAAATAGACCAGGGCATCAATGGGCAGGTGTGTGTGTACTAGAGGGGAAGGGGCTTCTGTTCACCAACTCAACGGCATAACTTTAGTTTGAAGGCCCCTGCAGAGGTGGCGGAAGGAGTCTGGTCCGCGGAGGTGCGAGAGCAAGGGGAAGTCTGGAGGGAGGCGGGGAGAGGTAGGGCTGGCAAAGGAAGCAAAGCATACCAATAGTAGAACTCCCAAACAGCGATGGTGCCTGGCCAGGCAAGCAACTGGTCGTAGGCAAGCCTCCGCAGATAGTATCAGGGTCGGTGTGGACAAGAAGCAGTTAGTGACCCAGCACTGAACAGAGCTCCAGAAAACCTCTATGCGATCCAACAGGTACAAGAGCGGCCCAAAAGGTCAGCGCCATAGAGCAGGATGGGGAGCAGCAAGAACACTGCCAGCCTATGTTAGAGATGAGCGGAGAGGTTGGCCCCTGGTAGGGAGATCCGCTGAACTGTGGACACTTCACCTTGTATTAGGGAGAGATGACGTGAGAAGTGAGCGTGAGTGGAGAGGGAGGAGGTGAACCAGTAGCGAAGCCAACAGAACTGGGACTGAGGGGAAAAAAGTAAGGAATCAATAGCAATAGGAGAAGTATCAAAATCACTACCCTAATGCGGAGTCCTGCAGTGCATCAGCTCAGTCTTAGGGAACGAGAAGGACACACTTTGTCAGGAGCCTAGTGATTCAGGGGCGAGTAAATGAGATGCAGAGGGTGAACGTTCCCACGATTGGAAGGAGAGGCCACAGTAATGGCACAATCATCAACCTAGGAGAGAATTGTTGAAATTTTCCAATTCGTTTCATATGTATATTTCCTATGGTAATATTGTTTATGTCTCTGCTTGGTTATTTCTAGTTTACTCAGAGAAACTACGGACTTTACTACAGCTAGGGTATATCATATTCTCAGTTATATTTCATGATAATGTTTGAGAATTAATGCGTATATTTCTAATGTTATGTGCGGGATTTCTCGGTTATCTTTCCATGTATAGTGACCTTTTACCAGTCATGTATCATGTGTTATCTTTTCATTTATTTCGCGCATACCACTTCAGATTACGCATATTTTATTGGGATTTCCTTGGTAGTTTTTCAGGGTCAAACATGTTCGCACTTATGTTTCTTACAATATTTTTCCTATTTTGTTACTGAGTACAAGGAGGATACGCACCTGTATAAATAGCTTGTTGCCGCCTACTTTGTTTTAGTTAATTAAGGACAAGAACTACTACCAATCTACCTTCATACTACAATACTCCTCACACAAGCGTGCACATAGTATACTCTTAATACTGTGTTGTATTTTCGTACTCATGCTATAAGATTGTGCCAATACACATAATTTGAACAGGTTATGAGCCCAGTACATCCATACCTATACGACTTACACTTACACGCTATCCTCTTTCACCACGAAACAAATTTCTTCAAAAACGAAACAAACCTTTTCACTGAAAATATTTCGTGTAACATTGAACCATTTTTACTCGAAACAAACATCGGTCGCAAAACGAAACATACTTGGCGAAACATTCTTGGCAAATCGAAACGAAAAGTCTTGGCGCTCCTTGCTAGAGTCCCAGTTTTCCTCCCTCACTAAATCTGAGTTCTTACAGAAAGTGCAATTTTCTAGCTGCAGCCACTCACAAGTGCAAAGCAAAGTACCGGTACTTAGCAACTAAAGTCACTTTGCCTTTAACGAGTAAAAATGGCCACAGCAGAAACCACCGTTCCTCCTCCAGAAACTCCTGCACCAAACCCCAGATCATATGCCAACAACTCCAAATATAGTTGAGCACCCAGTTACAAATTAAGCTCCATCCTAAGGCTCACTGGCCCTGACAACTACCGGACCTGGCGACATATCTCGGAATATGTCCTTACTTTATATAATTGCTAGGACATAGAACCGGATGGAAACTCTACAGGAGGAAGAAGAGGACGAGGATGGAAATAATAACTCTGAGAGATTAGATGAATTTCGCGATTGATACCAATGGGCCTCGGCCTACTTCCTTGAAACAATTGACCCCCAATGGCTTATTTTGTTGGCCACCCACAAAACACCCCCCGCAATCTGGAAAGCATTCCAAGATAAATTTAGTAGGGAAAACACCACCTCCTTCTTCGAACAACTCAACGCTGTCCTCCATACCAAGTACGATACCTCTGCACCTATTGCAGACCATATCAACAAGTACGATACCCTATGGAATCAAATGCAACACTGTTGCTCGTCCTCCTCTGCTGACGACCGATATGCTCTACCATTTGTATTCAAATCGGTATTCGAGTCACCCGAAGCCAAAGCAGCAGTTCTTCTCCGCTCCCTTCCCGCGTCGATGAGTAACATTGTCAACAACCTCCAAACCTAGGAGGACCTTACCTACGACCATGTCTACAACAAGTTGTTGGACATGAGACGCTCGGTTAGCCTAGAGGATGACAAAGCGTATAAAAGCACTGATATCAGAGGAAAAGGAAGGGAACCTCCACGGAAACCTGTGGCCATACCCAAGGAATGTACCTACTGCAAAAAGCATTACCCTACTCCTCGCGCTGAGGGACATACCTGGAATGAGTGTAATAAACTCAAGGGCGAAAACCAAGAGAAGAAGGAAAAGAAAGCTGTTAGTTCAGCAAAGATCGGCAAAGAAGAAATATCTGAACTGGTCAGTACATCCACATCCCTCCTCTCTACACAAAAGACTCCTCACCCACACAACTGGGTAATCGATACAGGCACAAGCTCATATATGACAAGTAACCTAAACCTTCTTATAAACTTTGAACCAATTACAGAAACTGTTAAGTTAGGCGATGATTCGGTAATAGAATCATGTGGCCGAGGAACTGTCAAGCTCATAGCCAAAACTTCAAACGGTCATGTAGCCCCTGTATTCCTAAAACATGTTCTCTGGGTTCCGAAGTTAGGTCAAAGTAACTTGTTGTCATGGCGCCCTATTGTTTCTTTGGGGAATGGTTTTTCTTTGCATAGTAAAGGGGCAGATATTTTTGTATACAGAGAGAATAAAGAGAAGTGATATGGGGAAAGCTTGACGGTCAAGATTATGTTGTGCAAGAAGAGAAAGTAGTGGCGAACAAGATGACTTACCAACAGTGGCATGAAGCCTTCGGACATCCTTCACCATCCTACCTCAACAGTACCAACTACTCAGACAATCCAACTATCCCTGAAGTTCCGAAAGACTGGCAGTGTGAAACCTGCATTACGTTCAAATCAACATAACGCAAACCCGAATCTATAGACAAAAGATGTGAAAAACCCTATGATTTAATCCACTCTGATCTTAGTGGAAAATTCTCTACCCTTCCTTCGGAAACTCCTGGTACTATGTCACCTTTATTGATGATTGTACACGGTACACCTGGATTTACCCTCTTAAATCCAAATCCAACACCATTAAAGTATGCAACCAATTCATCAAAGAAAGACACACCCAGGACAACACTACTATTAAGCGATTCAGGACTGAAAATGGAGGAGAATATGTCAACAAAGATATGACAACTATGTTTGAAAAACTGGGTATCATACATGACAAAATACCTCCCTACTCTAAAGAATCTAATGGCGTTGCCAAACAGTACAATAGGACCATTATCACATCTACACGCTCAATGTTATTAGGTCTTACACCGTGTTTATGGGCCGCAGCAGTTACGACAGC
The DNA here is from genome assembly GCA_003316355.1 of Tuber calosporum. Taxonomy (NCBI): domain Eukaryota; kingdom Fungi; phylum Ascomycota; class Pezizomycetes; order Pezizales; family Tuberaceae; genus Tuber; species Tuber calosporum. The sequence goes on along the minus strand of QFET01008192.1, from coordinate 10,080 downwards.
TGTATACCTCCGGAACATCCTCCCTAACCGATCCATAGGAAAACTAACGCCCTATCAATCTCTCTACCACAAGAAGCCGTTAGTAAACCACCTATGCCCCTACGGCACTAAATGCTTTGTCCATATACCTGAGGAGACCAGAAAACCAGGAACAAAGTTACAGCCCCGGGCCATCGAAGGATACCTTGTTGGATATACTTCCTCCAGCAAGATATACGGTATATACATACCATCATTGCACAAGATCTCAGAAACGCGTCAGCTCCACTGGACAACTAAGACTATACTACCTCTTGATCCCAAGGAACCTGCACCCTCATCAGAGACCTTTGCAACAGTTTACCCACCTTCCTACAAAAGAGCACCAGCTCCCGATAAATCTCTACCACAGGAAACAAATGACAAACCAACGATTGAAGTACATCCACCTCCACTACCTGAACATCCAGAAGATTATGACGGTCCCCAAACTCCGGATGAAACACCGGAACCTCCGGTACAGGAAGTACAACCGGAAAATCCTCCTGAATTACTGATCAGATCTGGCAGAACCGTTCGCCCACTACAATTCTTTGGCAGAAATGTCACTGTACCATCTGACGAGGATCCCAAGACCTATACCCCAGCAGTAAACTGCTCGCTTAAGGAACAATGGACCCACGCAATGGACGAGGAAATAAAGGCACTTGAGAAAAGTTGTACTTTCGATGAAGTAGAAAAACCTATATGACGCAAGATTTTTGACAGTAAATGGGTCTTTAAGACTAAGCGAAATGCTGATGGTACATTAGAAGGGTACCGTGCAAGGGCTGTTGCCAAAGGATTCTCACAAGTACCAGGTTTTGACTTTGAAGATACTTTTGCTCCAGTCATCCGATATGAATCACTCCGCTTCCTCCTTCTAATATATGCTAAAAACTAATGGCGATCATGGCAATTCGATGTCAAATCTGCATTCCTTTATGGTGAATTGAAAGAAGAAGTCTACATACGACCGTTACCTGGGTTCGGTAATGGAGACAAAGTATGGCGACTTAACCGATGTCTCCATGGACTCTAGCAATCTGCGAATGAATGCTACGCTCTGCTCGCTAGATACTTAACATCCAAAGCTTTTGCGACATCCGCCCTCGACCCATGCATGTTTTTTCACGGTAAACACGAAATATCCCTCTCGGTTTACGTTGACGACATCGCTATATACTCCGCCAACACTCCCCTAGCTAATTCTCACATAGAAGACCTGAAAATGGCATTTAAGATCACAGACTTAGGGGAAGTGTAACCGGTATTGGTTACTATTGCTAAGGCTGACAAGGCTAACAGAAACTAGCAGGGCTAGTAAGGGGTTAGTTTGTTTTGTTATTGGTTTCAAGTATCGTTTGATACTCAGTTTGTTTTATATTGTGTTTCATGTATCAGGCTGATACCCGATATGTTTTATGCATTGATTCATGTATCGGGATGATACATATTTTGTTCGCAGTACCATTTAGGTGCATGAGGCATTTGTTTGATTGGAGGACTTTACAAGCGGAGCTTGGTTATGTCTGTTGATTGGAAATCAAAGGGAAGAAGATGGAAAGCTTTGGAAAAGCGAGATCATGTATTTAAAGGCTGCCCCTCTGGAGCTTAGACAGGGCAGACTTCGACAGACAGAGTTTTCAATATACTTGGTTGAACAGTTACTTCTTTTCAGTTCGCACGAAACCACAGCAAGTAAGTCTAGGACTTAGTGAAGCTGGCGATATAGTAATCGACAGATGTTTGACAACCTATAGAGATCTCCGGTAGCTATCACTCACTTGAAGTCCCGACAGTTTGGGATCTGAGTTAGTTATCGTTATACCTTAATGAGATGGATCCCTTTGGTGCCTGATACACCCAGGGAGGCGTTACAGGAAGCTATCTTCCTACTTGGCCTACATATCACCTATACAATAGACAGGATACATCTTACCCAGCAACGATACATCAAGTCAGTCCTCAAGCGATATGGTATGGAAAGCTCACGGCCTGTCTCTACCCCCTTACCCAATGGCATTCAACTACTGGAAGGGACAGTGGATGAACGGATACCGGACATCTCAATATACCAATCAATAATAGGATCACTTATGTACCTAACTATGGGTACCAGACCCGATCTAGCGTATACAATATCCTTTCTCTCACAATTTTATGCCTGCCCGACCGAAATCCACCTAAAGGCCGCTAAACACGTCCTTCAGTACATTCACGGTACAAAAGACAATGGACTCTTCTACCCTTGTATAACTACAAACACTATGAACACCTATGTGGATGTGGACTTTGCAGCTTGTCTCGATACCCGCCGCTCCTTCTCAGGGTATGTTATTCTTTTTAACAATGCCTGTATATCCTGGCGGTCCAAGAAGCAAGCCTCAGTTGCAATATCTACTACGGAAGCGGAATATGTAGCTATGTCTCTAGCAGCAAGGCAAATCCAATGGTACATCAAAGGTCTCAGTGACATCCGGCCTACAACACTGAGGGCTTTACATGCTAACAATACCGGAGCAAATTTTGTGGCAACCAACCATCAACTTAGTGAACGAACAAAATATATCGATATCCATTTTCACAAAATACAAGAAGGGATCGATAACGGTTCTTTCACACTCCTGAAGGTGGCATAATCAGAAAACCTTGCTGACTTTTGTACCAAGGTACTTGCGAAACTGGCACATGAACGGATGATGAAATTGTTGGGCTGTAGATAATGAGGGGAAGTGTTGAAATTTTTCAATTCATTTCATATGTATATTTCCTATGGTAATATTGTTTATGTCTCTGCTTGGTTATTTCTAGTTTACTCAGGGAAACTACGGACTTTACTACAGCTAGGGTATATCATATTCTCAGTTATATTTCATGATAATGTTTGAGAATTAATGCTTATATTTCTTATGTTATGTGCGGGATTTCTCGGTTATCTTTCCATGTATAGTGACCTTTTACCAGTCATGTATCATGTGTTATCTTTTCATTTATTTTGCGCACACCACTTCAGATTACGCATATTTTATTGGGATTTCCTTGGTAGTTTTTCAGGGTCAAACATGTTCGCACTTATGTTTCTTACAATGTTTTTCCTATTTTGTTACTGAGTACAAGGAGGACATGCACCTGTATAAATAGCTTGTTGCCTCCTACTTTGTTTTAGTTAATTAAGGACAAGAACTACTACCAATCTACCTTCATACTATAATACTCCTCACACAAGCGTGCACATAGTATACTCTTAATACTGTGTTGTATTTTCGTACTCATGCTATAAGATTATGCCAATACACATAATTTGAACAAGAATAAGCCCACTTGGGACTAAAAAAATATAAATAAGAAACATAAATAACAAATAACAAAGGAGATATAGGAGACCCTTGTGGGGTGCCCACTAAAACAGGAGAAAAGGTTCTCAGAGAATCTTGAAATAAATGGGAGCATGAAGGCCAAGTGAGAAAGGACCTGACCTAGGCCACCAGGTAGTGATTGACCCCTTTTCGCTTAAGGGACTGGGCCAAGAAAGTGCAGTCAATGTTATCAAAACCTCCCATGATGTAAAGAAACAAAGTGGAGACCTTGAGGCGTGGAAATTAAAACGAGCGGATAGTCAGAACTAGGGAGGCACAGGTGGGACAGAGGAGTGTATTGGCGAAGAAGGGTGGTGAGACAGGGGGAATGTCGGTCAAACCTGATGCTTAAGGAGGAGGACATAGGGAGGGAGGGAGGAGCGGGGACAGAAAAAAGCTTGAGCTACTCCTCAAGGACAATCCACTCAGTCAGGGCCAAGTTAGGGGCCGGGGCTGGTGGGACTACTGAAGGGTGAGCAATGTAAGGGAGATGGGCACATGGTCAGAACCAGTGGAAGAGAGAGGGGTGTCCCATAACTGCAAGTAGGAGGCTAGGCTAAGGGAAACAAAAGCTAGATCAATGACACTGGGACGTGCAGAGCCCCCCAAATGGAATCAGGTGAAGACACCAGTTGTGTTCAAAAGCGAAAAGCTATGGTCAGTAGCCCTATGGGCATAGGGGGAAGAGGCTGCCAACTCCTGGTGAGAAAACTCACACAAGGGGTTTGCAGTGCGAAGTTGAATGTTGAAATCACCCAGTGTAACAGGAAAGTCCACAGAGAGAAATATAACTGAGTGAGGAACTGTGTGGCAAGGGGAAGAAGGGAAAACTCTGGTACTGTAGCAGTTAAAAATGCGGAAACGAGGGAAGGAAAACCCAAAAGCAATGGAACACTGAAAGAAATCCAAGCCCGTGACTTTACGCCTGTCAAAGAAGCCTGGAAGGATCTTGCAGGACTTTAACAAGGCAGCAGAGACATAAAAAGCACCCCTAGGGGAGCCAGATGAAAGGCAAGGAGGATGAAAGGAAGAAAACCCATAGAATTTGGGAAGACGACCCCTATACAAAGGGGTGTCTTGCAGGCAAACTACATAGGTGGGAAGGGACAAAACAGCAAAAGAGTTAAACAAGAAAAGAGACACAGCCCAGCTCCCAAGACTGTTGTGTTGAACAAAGGAAAGAAGCGAGTGCAATGTGGGTGAGGGAGAGGTGGAACAGGTGTAAGCCATTAGTGGGCAGAGCCCAGACCACAGTGAGAAGAGGAAGTAAGGGAGGGCGCCTGCGAGGGGGGAGGCCACCCTGCCTTAAGCGGATGGGCATTGGAGGGGAAAAAGGACATGAGAGGGGGGGAAGGTAGAGCTAGAGCCCAGACAGGAGGGCCCTGGAGGTCCTAGCAGCCAGTGGGGTTTCAGGGTCGAAGGAGTGATCACGGGATGGGGTGGCAGGTGGAGCAGTGGCCCCAGTGAGAACAGAGGCAGGAGGGGGGGCCGCAGGGGCACCATCGTCCCCAGCAAGGTCCATGGTGTCCGACGGTGGAGGAGTCTGAATGTGTATCGGGGATCCTAGCTACAGGCCGCCTAGAGGGCCTCATATAGGCATTCTTCCCTCAACCCTAACCCTAGTGACTCATACTTATGAGTTACACGACCTCAATCACTTATAGTGACTCTGCGTATTTAAGCTATGACTTGTTTCTTCTGAGTCAATTGCACAACGTTCTAAATCCAATTATAACTCATAAAACCAGTCATGTCCCGCAAAGTGGTCACATGCTCAAAACCCATGACTCATACTATGAGTCATATGCGACACTCATTACCTCATATGACTCAAAAGTGTGAGTCATGCATACAATCAACCAATAACAATAAACCAATGCTTACACTAGTGTGTATCATGTGAAACCCCATGACGATTAATAAGTCATACTGCGAAATCTGTCAGCCTAATGACTCATAACTTATGAGTCATGTGAAATCCTGGCTTGCTTAGCACCAATCGTTATATTAGCTCCCCTCTCCGATCAGCCTGATTCCCATCAGGCTCAACATCATATCCTCGTCAGGTATCTCCAAACCTGTGCAATTCCATTTTCAACTTCCGAACCTGATGTTCGGCATGCTGCCAACTTTTCCAGACCTCTTCTAATTTGGCATTCACAGTTCTGATAGTTCAATCTCGGTTGGAAATTATCCTCTGTTAGGTCCGCATGTCATCTCTTTGGTTCCGAATTATGGCTTCGGTGGTGCCAATTTTGTTTCGTAACCCGTCAATTTCTCGTTCCAGATATCCAGCATCAGCACTATTATCTCTTTCAATATTTTCGCCTTCCTCTCTCCTCAACTGTGTCCTTACAGTTACCTTCCTTTTCTGTATGTGTGCATCACTTTTCGTTGAATGGTGCCAGTTCCCCAGCATGTCTTAGGTAATACCTAGCATCGATTTTGTTGTATCGATGTACACAGCAGTTGTTCTTAAAACAGTGGATCTAAGACATCTCCTTCTAGGGTTGTTGTTATTTGTACATTTCCGGTTATTCAGGAAACCAATTAGATTCCTCCTATCGCGTAAATGAACATGGCAGTGGTCATCATCGCAGGCGGTTCATGAAAGAGCGTTATGTTCTGTAAAAAATCAATATCAGGTATCATTTCATACTAAGTATAATATTCCAATTTGAATCATATGTTCAGCTACCTAAAAGGTTGCTCCTTGTCCAACTGCTTCCTCAACTCTTGTCTCCTGATCGATATTTTGGATACCAAAATCATGAATACTCTCAGTAGCTTTCCATTTTGGACATCCACCTTGCTTACCAACTAATCTCATTAAGAGTGTATTCTTTCTAGAACGGGTCATTGCTTGAATCTACTAGATACCTCATTATTACAATTATAACTTCCACAGACAATTGTTTTTATGATATGAGTACCTGTTGGAAAATAACCTCAACAGCCTTAAAGGCAAGAAAGAATAAAATATTAATTGAGACAAGGTATTGGGAATAATTATCCAAATAAAATAAGGATATTATTGTAACTATCATATGATATGTTATAATACATCATACTTCTTACTCACTCAAGTTTCTGTATAAAACACATATCTTATTAACAATGCTGGATGACAATAGAAATTTTGGCCCTAACATGGCACTTAGAATGTGACTGTGTGTATCACATTTTTCTTTTTCCACCAAAAACCCATAATTTTAAATGATTATACTACCTTCAAAGTAGCTTCAATAATTATGAAAAAACTACTAGTTAATTCCCTTTCACAAGCTTAATCATGTAGTGGTTTTTTAAGTCGATATCTAGCAGTACTCAAAAGGTATAATGGTTTGAAATTACGTAACAGTCTAGTGCACATTTTGAACTGCACAAACCATACGATTCTGCAGGCTCAGATAATAGCTACTTCAACACTAATAATGATTCTATGCTCTGGCCTTAGTAGAGCAGCGAGGAGGCCTATACCATTAGCAGAAGATTGTTTAAATTATGTGTATTGGCACAATCTTATAGCATGAGTACGAGAATACAACACAGTATTAAGAGTATACTATGCGCAGGCTTGTGTTTATGTCTCTGCTTAGTTATTTCTAGTTTACTCAGGAAAACTTCAGACATTACTACAGCTAGGGTATATCATATTCTTGGTTATATTTCATGATAATGTTCGTGGATTAAGACGTATATTTCTTATATTTTGTGCAGGATTTCTCGGTTACCTTTCCATGTATAGTGACCTTTTACCGGTCATGTATCAGGTGTTATCTCTCCGTTTATTTCGCGCACACCACTTCAGATTACCCATATTTTGGGGATTTCCTTGATAGTTTTTCAGGGTCAAACATGTTGGCACTTATGTTTCTTACAATTATTTCCCTATTTTTGTTACTGAGTACATGGACAATACACACCTGTATAAATAGCTGTTTGCAGCCTACTTTATTTATTTAATTAAGGACAAGAACTACTACCAATCTACCTTCATCCAACAATACTCCTCCCAATATTACCGTAGGAAATATACATATGAAACGAATTGAAGAATTTCAATACTTCCCCTGATTATCTACAGCCCAACAATCTCATCATCTGTTCATGTGCGGGTTTCGCAAGTACCTAGGTAAAAATATCAGCAAGGTTTTCTGATGACGCAACCTTTAGGAGTGTGAAAGTACCGTTATCGACCTCTTCTTGTATTTTGTGAAAATGGATATCGATATGTTTTGTTCGTTCATTTAGTTGATAGTTGGTTGCTAGAAAATTTGTGCCGGTATTGTTAGCAAGTAAAGCGATTGGTGTTGTAAGCTGGATGTCACTGAGACCTTAGATGTGCCATTGAATTTGCCTTGCTGCTAGGGACATATCTACATATTCCGCTTCCGTAGTAGATGTTGCGACCGAGGCTTACTTCTTGGACCGCCAGGATATACAGGCATTGGTAAAAAGAATAACATACCCTGGGAAGGAGTGGCGGGTATCAGGACAAGCTGCCAAGTCCGCATCCACCAATGTGTTCATAGCATTTGTAGTTGTACAAGGGTAGAAGAGTCCAATATTTTTTGTACTGTGAATGTACCAAAGGATGTGATTAGCAGCCTTTAGGTGGATTTAGGTAGGGCAGGAAGAAAATTGTGAGAGAAAGGATATTGTATATGCTAGATCGGGTCTGATACCAATTGTCAGGTACATAAGTGATCCTATTATCAATTGGTATATGGATATGTGCGGTATCCGTTCATCTACTGTCCCTTTCCGTAGTTGAATGCCTTTGGGTAAGGGTGTAGAGACTGGCCGTGTGTGCTCCATACCATATTGCTCGAGAACTGACTTGATGTATCGTTGCTGGGTAAGATGTATCCTGTCTATTGTATATGTAATTTGTAGGCCATGTAGGAATGTAGCTTCCCCTAAGTCCGTAATCTCAAATGCCGTTTTCAGGTCTTCCATGAGAGAAGTAGCTTCAGGGGTATTAGCTGAGTATATAGCGATGTCGTCAATGTAAACCGATAGATATATGTTGTGTTTACCAGGAACAAATATGCATGGGTCAAGGGCGCATATTGCAAAAGCTTTGGATGTTAAGTATCCAGCGAGGAGAGCGTACCATTTATACGCATATTGCTTAAGTCCATAGAGACATCGGTTAAGTCGCCATACTTTGTCTCCATTACCGAACCCAGGTAAAAGTCGCATGTAGACTTCTTCTTTCTTCTCACTATAAAGGAATGCAGATTTGACATCGAATTGCCGAGGTCGCCATTTGTTTTTACGACATATTACAAGGAGGAAGCGTAGTGATTCATATTGGATAAATGGAGCGAAAGTATCTTCAAAGTCAAAACCTGGTACTTGTGAGAATCCTTTGGCAACAGCCCTTGCATGGTACCTTTCTAATGTACTATCAGCATTTCGCTTGGTCTTAAAGACCCATTTATTGTCAATAATTTTGCGTCCTGTAGGTTTATCTACTTCATTGAAAGTACCACTTTTCTCAAGAGCCTTTATATCCTCGTTCATTGTGTGGGTCCATTGTTCCTCAAGTGAGCTGTTCCCTGCTTGGGCGTAGGTTTTGGGATCCTCGTCAGATGGTACTGTGACATTTCTGCCAAAGTATTGTGGTGGGCGAACAGTTCTGCCAGATCTGGTCCGTATCTCTGGAGGATTTTCCGTTTGTCCTTCCTGTACAGGAGGTTCCGGTGTTTCTTTAGAAGTTTGGGGATGGTTATAAGCTTCAGGATTTTCAGCCGGTGGAGGTGGATGTACTTCAATAGTTGGTTTGTAATTTGCTTCCTGTGGAAAAGCTTTATCGGGTGCCAGTGCTCGTTGGTAGGAAGGTGGGTAGACTGTTACAAAGGTCTCTGATGAGGGTGCAGGTTCCTTGCATCAAGCGGTAGAATAGTCTTGGTTGTCCAGTGGAGCTGACGCATGTCTGAGATCTTGTGCAATGATGGTAGGTATATACAGTATATCTTGCTAGAGGAAGTATATCCAACAAGGTATCCTTCAATAGCCAGAGGCTGTAACTTTGTTCCTGGTTTTCTGGTGTCCTCAGGTATATGGACAAAGCATTAGGTCACGTCAGGGCGTAGGTGATTTACTAACGTCTTCTTGTTGTAGAAAGATTCATAGTGCGTTAGTTTTCCTATAGATCAGTAAGGGACGATGTTCTGGAGGTATACAGCTGTTGTAACTGCTTCAGCCCATGAGTGCAATGTAAGACCTAATAACATAGAGTGTGAAGATATGATAATCGTCCTATTGTACCGCTCGGCAACTCCATTAGATTCATAAGAGTAAGGAGGTATTTTGTCATGTATGATACCCAGTTTTTCAAACATGGTTGTCATATCCTTGTTGACATATTCTCATCCGTTATCTTTCCTGAATCACTTAATACTAGCCTTGTCCTGGGTGTGTCTTTGTTTAATGAATTGGTTGAATATCTTAACGGTATCGGAATTGGCTTTGAGAGGATAAATCAAGGTATGCTGTGTACAATCATCAATAAAGGTGACATAGTACCAGGTGTTTCTGAAGGAGGGGGTAGTGAATATTCCACTAAAATCAGACTGGATTAACTCATAGAGATTTTCACATCTATTTTCTGTTGTGTTACAAATCGTGACTTGGCAATATGGAATGTTTCACATGACTCACGATTTGTGAGATCATTTATGATTATGAGGTT
>QFET01008189.1:0-14852 GCA_003316355.1 Tuber calosporum | reverse complement strand
CCTCAGCTCTTGCAGGAAAGATTTCATGTATTTAAGAGTGGTCTCCTGGCTAGCAGGATACATCAGACTTCAGACAGATGCCTAGACAGTGAATACACTTGGTTGAACGGCGATCCTATTGTTCCCCTTCGCTCTATAAACCATTCTATTGTACTCCCCTTGTCTTCGCCTCTCAGCAGATCTCCCTTAGACACCAAAGCGATAGCAGGCTACCGCTTAGGCTCTATTGTATAACCGTTCACACAGGCTAGCGCCTGTTACAAGTAGTGTGATAAAAAATGTGTAAAAGATTTTGATTGAATACCAAGCATTAGTCCTCAATTAGCTTCGATTCAATCAAAGGAACTGATAGCGGTATCTCACTCCATTTCTACAAAGTGTGCTGGAACCTCCAATTAGTCGATATTTGGGGTGAAATATTTGCAACCTCAATGTGAGCCAAATCCCATTTAAGTATCTAGAAGGAAAGACTTATCACTTGTAGGGGTTAAGACAATTTGGGCAAAACTTTTCCAAAATGGCTGGTACAAGTACCAAGCTTCTTTAGTTCTCGGCTTTTTGCAGAAGGTGTACGCAGAATTGTGCCAATGATCATTTTGCGGGTCAAACAACAGCAACTGGAATTGAAGCAGGGGGAGTATCATACTTGGGTAGAGGTGAAATTCAACGAAAAAGCTTACATGAATGTTCAGCTCTTCTTGCCCTATATCAATACCTATCATACCTCATACCTCCTTTGGGCTTCCAGCCAACCCTCTTCGCCCTAGACTTGATGTGGTCTTATATACTACCTGCTGTCCTTCAAAAGTTACACTTAGACAACCTTACTCCCTCACTGATTCTTGGGGACTGCTCCAGTCTTGTTCAGACCTCAGATGTGTCCGTCAATAACCCTTTGAAGGAGGTTATGTAGGCGCTTACTGATACGGACATCTTCAATGCTGAAAGCTCTAAAGCATTTCAGTGTTAGACAGTCAGAAATAGCTGCATACTTACGACCAGGTGTGTTAGCGATGCCTACTACCAGTTTAATCTTCAGAAAAGTAATTTGTTAAATCGAGTCTTCTGAAAGGTGGGCCTTTCTCTCCCTCATGAAGGGAGTTGAAATTCGAAGTTGGACATAACGGGATATACGTACTTGCAGATTAGATATTGGCACAATGACTATCATGTAGTCGATGCAATAGCTGATATTCCTGTAGATAATCATGATGATGATGCAATAGAATTTTTTTAATTTATTTTTGTTTATACAATTTATCTTACTCTATTAATTCTTGTGAAGTCTAATTTGAATCAAAAAAGTAAATAAATGTCTCATTCATCACTGCTTATCACTCACCCAATAGGGCAGGCTTAGGCTTCGCTATCACTTTTCATCATATGCCACAAAGTCCAGACTTTGCGAATCGCAAAGGATTTTATAGTACTTGTAAGGTCTGACATTTGTGAACACGACCAGGCTTGCAGTAGTGTGCTTTAGCTGCACTGGAGGTTTTTGTATTAATTTGTTTGGCACAGACCAGATCTGCTCAAGTACTTGAAACCTTACTCTTATAATATCATGAATAAATATTGATTATTATCCACTATTACTTCAACAAAAATAAATAAATGAATAAAAAAATAAACAAATAAACAAATAAACAAATATATATATAAATAAACAAAGAAATCATTAAATAATTAAGTAATTAAAATAACTAATAATTAAAAGAATTTCCACCTTCATCAGCGATACAGGCCTCAATTCAAGAAGACAGAGAAGCTATAAGATGCTTAATATGTGACTTAGGAAAGTTCTTCCGCTCCTAGATTATACACCTAAGTTACAGAAAAGTAAAAGACCAAGTTAAAAATAAAATATGAATCACAAGACAAAAGCAAAAAAAAGCAATGGGTCAAACATCCACATTCAAGAACTAGGCGGATCTCCTGTCCAGATATTCGAGTATCGATATACTGATGGAGCTTATCATTAAGCTCCGTCCAAATGGTTTCAATCAAATTCAAGTCTGGTGAGTTCGCAAGACAAACTAACTTCTTGTAGCCCAGTTTTTGACAAGGAATATCATGATAATGGTGGATATGTGCAGTAGCATTATCCTCCATTATCACAATATGTCTTGTAGGGAAATCGTGATTGGTCTCTTCTATTATGATATAGAGAAGGGGGGTAAAGATTCGCTAATGATATATGATTCAATCTATCCCCCCTTTTCTATCAACTTTGCGGACTTTAAGCTCTGGTACAAGAACTGGTGCTTTGAGGGTAAGGACGAGCTATTGTGCATTGTCTGCTATTTCAGCCTTGTACTCTTGTTAGAGTACAAGCACTGCTTCCTTTTGTTATTTTAAATTTTCATCAGGCGATGTATACATATGGTATAGTAAATTGTTTCCTTTAATAATGTCTTTGCAACTAGCTTTAATGTACATTAAAAATATGATTATAAAAATAAAAATAAAAAAAGATTAGAATATTTAATTTATACCATCTTTGCCATACAAAATAGCACCCCAAACATGACAGTTACCCCTTGGGCAAACTTTCGTTGAGTCTTTTGAGGTCGATAGGCCACACTAGTACACTTTAAAGACCCCTGAGCTCTATGGCGACAATGACTACCTGTTTCGAAATTCGATTCAGTTATATAAACAATAGACCACCAATCCTGTGCATGATACTGATGGTAAAAGGCAAATCTTGCAGCCTTTTGCAATGGTTATAATGTTGGTTTTGTTGTTTGCCTAAGGCAACAAATTTTGTTTTCCTGTAATACTTTTGCCATTGTTTGTCTGCTGATATGTAAATTTGCTCGAATTATTGAATTATTATTTAGTTATATACATACATATACATATTAATCTGATTTGTTTAAAAAAAAAAAAAAAGAAAGAAAAGAAAAGAAAATAAGTACCTGCCTCAGCAAGTTGAGTAAAAGTCATCCAGCAGTTCTCAGTGTCCTTCAAATCAGTCTCCACCATGTGGTTCTTCTCTTCAATATCTAGAATCTCCCTTGAACCCTTAAGGGAGGTTAGTAGAGGAGAAAGGTTCTCAATTGTGCAAAGGTCAGTAATACCGTTTTTGCTTGCTCAATCTTGTGCAGTTCAAATAATGTTGGAACAGGTACTGCTTAAAACACCAGTCTTATCTGATATTTGTCGTAAGGTCATCTTCTGAGAACCTTTCAATATTGTATTGCCCATGATTTGACCTCTTTTAGTTAAAGAAGACCTTGGTCTATGAAGTTTTAACATTTTGCATACAATCGCAGTTGATAATGAACAGGTATATTATATTTTACTATTCTCTATGTAATCATTGTATGAGATAATATGTACTTATTAATCTACAACTTGTTCACTTTTAATTCATTCACCCTTGAAATCTGCACTAATTGAGAGTAATGCACACTAATGCAAGCACAGTCGTATTCACAAATGTCACAACTTTACTAGTACTCAGACAATGCAATAGGGAGATTTTGCTATTTTTCTCAATTATGACACTTCCACTCTCTCAATCTTAACGGCTGGGATTATGACTCTGCTAGTAAGAAGTCGGTGTAGAATGATGTTGCAAGTAACAAAAGTAGAGTTAAGAAACTTTCTTAATTTAGAAAATTTCTTCTAGTAGTTTGTTTACACCAGACTCTTAGTTGTCAATACCATCTTATTATTCTACGATGTCAGACAGTACATACCAGAATACGGTTTATTTCTTCATACCTCCCAATACCTAACATCTTTTTTTGGAGCCTATCCAACTGGTGCTCAAGGTCATGCTGAGTGAGTTTGTTTTATGAAAGATGAAAAGCTTGCTGTTATTCGTCTTTGTCTGTTGGATACACTAATGTATTCCATTCCTGGAGGTCTGAGAAAGTTTTGGAAAAAAAAAGCCTGACACGCAAGTCAACAATTGGGAAGGCCTTGAAAAAACCATCTTAAATGACAGGAAAGATATTGGATTACTATGCAATTTTGATGGCATTCCTTTCCCTTGAAACAGGAACCGCTCGAACAGATTGCGCATATGAGCAGTCAATGGAAAAGTGGAAGTAGCAAGTAGATTCGGTATATGTATCTGGACTTCAGATGTATTAAGCTCAACCACTTCTGAGGAAATCTAATAAATCTATAATACATCTTGCATGAACTAGGAGACTAACTTCTATGGTTTTCCTTTTTTTAGAGTTGCGACACCCATGGATGAGTACAATCAGCAAACACAAGTACAGAATTTGCTGAGGTGGAAAAGGTCTACAGTGAGATTTTTACTCAGAATATGATATCCACACTCTCTGGTAAACAGAGTTTCAAGGAAGCTTTAGCATCACTCCTAGATTCAGGTACTGCTAGTATACCTAATTCCACTAGTGCAGGCGATTCTGAGACTCAAGTGGCTGATGGTTAAACTGTTGTTTTATCAAAGAGTAAGGGAAAAGGAAAAAAGGTTCAAGGATTCAAGGAAAGGAGAAGGAATATTTGGCATCAGAAAAAGCATCTTGATGAAGAGTTTGCTACAGAAAATATTGGGTTAACAAAGGTGCTGGACATAATAGCTGATGGTCTGCTAGCACAAGGAGGAAATAAAGGACAAAAAAGAGAGGAGGAGCTACAGGTTCAAAAGGATCTGTTGGTCGGATTGGATATCATGGGTCAAGTTACCTCTATTGTAAGACGTATGGATAGGATAATGGGGAAGCAGGAGGAAATTGATACAACTCTTGTACAAGTGCAGTCTAATACTACAGCTATTCTTGATTTGTTAAATCTGGATCTGTTTCTTTCTAGCTTTCAATTTAAGTTTCTTCAAACTGGTCCTCTAAATACAAATACTCTTCCAAAGAAAGTTGATATATTCCAAACTTTTCTGATGTTTGATTTTCCCCATGGAGGAAAGTATGATCAATTTGTAAGTAAAACTGATATCATTTAATAGGCAACAACAGTACAAAGATGAAGTTTTAAACTACGTTTAAATACAGCACAGGACCAGTAGTTAACTATATGTGCAAACCCCCATTCTACCACAATTCTAGGTCCCGACATGACAACATTTACTGCATCTTCAGCTAGAGTCATATCCTCTCTACAAAATGGACCCATTATTCCAAATGCTGGTCAATATGCAGCATCACCATAAACATATAATGTCTTTTTACCAACTTCTATAATTTCCTGTAGATTGTCACCCAAACCCGAGCGTTCCCACAATATCCAATCTCCTACCAGGGCTGGAAATTGCCCAGCTAACCTAATCAAGAGTCCATCACAGGTCACAATACTCTGAATCCTGGTACCATATTCCTTTTTCAAACCAGTGTAGAAACTTTCCTGGTTGGAACCTAGACAACAAAATAGCCTTATCGCCCTATCTACAAATCCCCAGATTCCTACCTCCAATTCCTTAAATCAATAATTTTATTAACTAGATAGTAGCCATATCAGACAATCTTACCTGAAAGCCCTGTTGTATCTTTGAAAGCACCAGCGTACTCAATTAACTTTGCTCTAGATAGGCAGTTTTTATCATACTTAACCTTTTGGCCATATCGTTGTAGCAACCATAGTACAAGATCATTGAAGATAGTCAACAGCTGTGCTAGAGAAGTACCAAAATCCTTCCAGAAATCCTTCAATCTTGGCCCATTTGAAAGCCGGAAAAGAAGGATACAGATTGCTTCCTCTGGGTGTGGTCTATACCCATATCTCCACTGGCAACCTCCTCCTCAGGGCAAGTATAGTTGAAAGAGATGAACCAGACAACGTATTTCTGCCTTTGTAAATCTTGATATTATAGGATTAAGGATTTAGTTGACAATTCAGTTCAGTTTTTGCTATAGGATTTAATTTACCTAAGATATTCAATGCAGTCTATATCATCCCACCCACAGGTATCAAGGGTAAATACTTGGGGAACATAGTTAATTGGGTGGCAGTAGGGGTGGAACCTCTGGTATTGCTGTTCTTCAGCCTCCTGAATCGCAAAGCGACGCTGGTGTTGATGGCTCAAAATTATTATCGCTAGTAGAAGCAAGAACAGAAGGCACTGTTGTTCGTTTGACAAAACCACTAGCTGGAAATTATTGCTTTCCCAGTCTGTCATGCCACAAATAATCCTGTCCAAACCAGTGCTCTGTGGTGGTCCAAATGTATCATTGAATCCAGTTGGTGGTATTTGTCTGGGTCGTTCGGGTTCCTTCAATGGTGAGCTCAAGTCTCGTGCCAGGTGCATCCTTTTTTTTTTTTTTTTTTTTTTTTCTCAAAAGTGCAGATGTCATAGTGGTTTGTGGCCTTGATGCCGAGGTTCCAGTGGTATGAGCCGGACAGTTGTGAGTTGATGAAACAGGAGTTGGATGAGTGCGGCTACTCTCTGTCAAAGACCTGTTGCTTATGATGACTCATATTTATTCAAAATTCCCTGCTGCAAAACCATGCTTTACCAGTTGGGTATTTTCACTCACGCCACCCACGAAAATAAGAACTCAAGAATACCTTAAGAAAAATAGCAGAATCCCCCTAACGTCGCAGGGGTGGTATTCTTGTTGTATATGGCAGATTAGGCCCTGGTTGCTACCCGAGGGAACATTCTGGGAGCTAGTACAGTACATCAAATTGGAGCGAAGGGGAAAACTAGTCCCAAGGGGGAGAAGTCGATTATTTGTCGATAGCTAACGGTCTTCAACCAATGGCTGACTCATTACTTCACAATTCGGGTTTCGTGGAAGAGTTTGATGAATGGTTGGCGGTTTCCTGGTGTATTGACCAACCACACTAGGAAACCGGAACCGGATTACAATATTTCACTTCCCCCCTTAGTCCTTGATAGGAACATGCTGTATGACCATCGCCTCTCAAGTTAGTTATAATCAAGAATTAGCCTCAACCACACTAACAATTCGGGGTTCAGAGGAGAGTGGACGCCAATGCAACTGAAGCACTAACTGGGTTCCTAATTTCTAAAATGATGTGTGCCTATTTTTCCACCCATCCGTGTCGCGAGCTTCCTCTTACCTGGGCCTGAAAGGATCACTCAAATCGTTTTGCAAATCCCTTATTTTTCCCTCTCTCCCTCCTCTTGAAACCAGCAGACCTATTAATTAACCGTCTGGTCAGGGTTAATTCAGTGGAGTTGAATCACCGCGTAGCACTCCACCTGGCTATTCCCCCCGATTTCCCTCAATCTCATTGTGATCAGTCAACCATCTTATATCAAAATCGGTTTACCTTCACAAATCTTGCCTCGCTGAAAGATATGTGTGATTAACCGATTCTCTAAGGTGGCCGGGGGGAAACTTGAACAAACAAAAAGAAAAAAAAAGAAAAATCAGGACAGAAATGACGAGAAATGAGGAATCTGAACAAAACAAATAGAATAGGAAATTTAGAAATAAAAAAACAAAAAAACAAAAAAAAAGCTACACATCCTGCTGGCTAAGTTGTGTATTGTAATCCGACAGTAGTTGGAGAAGAAGTTCTTACTGATACAAGTAGTCTAGTTCTTGTAAATCACATTCTTACTCGCGTAGCTTTAGCACCTGAATTCTATAGCAGTGATGGGCTCTGCTCTGGCATGTCTTGACGGCATCCATCACTACTTCATAGTGTGTAGTGGCAATACTTAACGCTCAGGGGTGCATGCGGAGTTCATTTCTTCTATGGATAGACAAATTTTGGGACAGTGATGAGGAATGATGAATAAACAGCGAAGAAAAACAAGGGAATACGGAAAAATGAAATTGAAGAGATACGAGAGTGAATCACTTAGCAAGGGGAAGTCTTAGAGACTAGAGTGCCTGGCTGTCCAACAGCAGTGGAAAGTGGTTGGTGATGCTTTATTACGTGGGGAGTTTTCCGGATGGCTGCTTGGCTGATTGCAACTGCCCCTGGGGAATTATAGCCAACACACTCAGATATCTCAAGCTGCGTCTCTCCATTGAAATCGTGAGCATGGAGGGTAATAGCATTGAAGAGTGCTGCGAGTTCGCCGCCATCGTGAGCATTAACATTCCCATGTTTGGCGACAAGCCCCTTCATGGCTTTTACGTACCCCGGAAGACAGTCTTTGTTACTTGCAAGCCATCCAATGGGTTGACCCGGGTAGAAAAAAGGCCAACCGAATCCAACCCAACCCATACCCAACGAAGGTTCAACCCACCCAACCCAACCCAAGGAAGTCTTACCCGGGTTTACCCAATGAACCCGTCAGGTTATTAAGTGCAATCAATGAACAAGTGAGGAGATATGTAATAACATAATGTATTTTGAGTGTTAAATTGTATTCTGGTATAGGACTGGAACCAATAAAGACATGACATGCGGAAGGGAATGGAAATAAAAAGTAATTGAGAGTGATGTAGGAAAGAATAGCGACTGGTATATGAGGGTAACTATTCAGCAGACTGCCAACTGCAGAGATACTGGGTTGCCTGAATTGTGTCTGGATTGAGGAAGTGGCGTGAGTCTGATATCGTCCGCTTAGTCTCAGACAATACTCGCTCTGGCTCAAAAGAAATTGCCTGGATTGGCAATAGAGTAACGGCCCATGATGAAAGAATTGGATACTCAGTTCTTTGCCGATTCTCAAGCCACCACCTATACAGAAGTTAGTTTACCGGAATTTAATTAGAACAAAGGTAAGAAGGGAATATAACTTACTGCAGTGGATTTTCTACAATAGTTTCTGGTTCACTGTTAGAACAATAGCGCTCGTAGTCATCTTTTCCTGAACTACTGGGAATTCCAAGATCCATCCATCCCTAAAACTGATCGTTATCTCTATTTTCAATCTCCTCTGCCTGACCTGACTGCCTATCTTGTAGGCTGTTTTCATCATCAGCAGTGTCACAATCTTCCACCTGTCTGCTTTCTATATACTGTAACCAATGTCTTTTGAGTTGCTGCTTTCTATTCCGTACCCAATCACGATCACATTTCAGGTCAAAGTAGTGATATTGGATGGCACTAGGAAGTCTGAGGTGGAGTGCACTTTATGGGTTCAGAGTCTTCAGAGACTACGCTCTCCTTAGACTGTAATTGGGATGCCTCAAACTCGGAGAAAGGACTCTGTTATCGCAGAATCAGTGGAGGACTGGATAGAACACTTGTCATATCTGAAGTAAAACTCATGATCTTGGTATCTTGTTCTGGTGTGAAAGGTAATGAAGCGCGAAGTATAGCTAAAGCAAGAAACGTATCTGGGTAGTGGGCTAGCTGGAGAAGTAGGAAGAGTAGTATCCCCTGGCTGCAAGTTCTTTCATTTTATATTCAACGCGTTCAAAGTTAACTCCATTGAAGTCTGTGATAATCCCAGACAATAAAGTACTTTCAGACCTAGCTTGCGTTTCAACTATCCTATTTTAGTGAAGCTCCCGCTTTCACCATTCTACTTCTAGTTAATAGATTTTAGAATTCCGTGTGCTTAGACTATAGTTTCCACGGTAATGGAAATTACCGTGCACTAAAAGACTCTAAACAAAGCTAACAATATTGCATGGGTTCGTTGGGTAACCCGGGTTCAGACTACATCAACCCGATCCAACCCAACGAACGACCCATTGGATGGCTTGGGTAGGGGATGATGGCTCTCGAGGGTTTCCTGGTAAGCTATCTTCAGCAACAGATTGAACATCGCTCCCAATTGCTAACGCTCCCCTCCCACCCAGTGCTCGGGTGCCGTATTCGAAATTGAAAATCAGCAATGGAAACCAGGGGAAGTGAGTTTTTTGTACTCATACCCTGGGGAGGTTCGGGGTTGCGTTAGGTAACTATCCCAACTAGGTAAATTATCACGCACAAACTAACTAGCTATGGTAGAACTCTCTAGTTATTTTTTTCCCCTCACCTCCGTCTAGTTTGGGATTATGGCGGGTTTACGTTCGGGGTTTGGGACTACTAGTGTGTGTATTGGTCTCGAGAGCATGATACGAGTGATTCCTTGTGATTCTGTGTGATTGCGATCAGAGTCCTCATATGTCAAATGGGTTTGGTCTGTGAGAAAAACAGACTGATGAGAGAGGAGTAAATTGCATAATTTGATAGATAGGGTAAGATTCGAATTCTGGGTTGTTCACAAAGGCAGAAGACAGATGTTCAAGTTCGCATATCATCTCTAACTACGTGATCAAGTCCTTCTAAACAGGATCTGTTTCCTTCAACATCAAGTCCGTGTGGCTGAAAATTTTCAACCCCCAGTAAAGGGGAGAAAGTTTTTCTCGCGATAGAAGAAGAGATTCCACCAGCAAGGGGCCGAGAGTCCCGAATGAATGAAACAATAGCTTGGAGATATCCTGATCCCCTAGCTCCGAGATAATGAAACAAGCAAGGAGACTATCAAGAGTCAGACGAATAACTGAGGTGGCTGGGGCCAAGATTCCAACATGGTCTGTGATCCCTAGTATTATACTTTCACTTTCGCGGATTGGATGGCATGGAGGGCAGTGTTTGGAAGGGTGTTATCAGAGTGCACTGGACACTTCGCCCCCTCCCCCAAGGCGGTATGGGCCACATCGGAAACAATTAATACCAACGTCTTGCGAGAGAATACAAGTATCCGGGGCAAACAATGAAAGTGCGATAGCGGTGAATGCGGCACCTACACGGTGTCATCCGCTCTCGTATCGGATCGAGGAATCTGCATGGCTAGAACTCGTAGTTGGATTTAAATTGTTGTCGAAATCACAGTGTTTTTTTTCTCATTTCCCTCTTACCCTCCCTGCAGCCCCATCGACTACAGGTTCCACCCTCTGTTATAATTCCGGGGTGGGATACTATCATACCCCGACATCTCTGTTCCACGAAGCCACCTCCGATCTTCCGGTCCACTCATGATTCCTTAAATCAACACTCTACGGCCTACTATCCATGATAACTCATTGCGAGTGTGTGCGCTTGTAGGTGGATAGGATGCCGATCCGCCCCAAAAGTGCCTCATCAGCTCTGGACCATCTGGCCCGCCCTGGCTTCCTTCAACCTTACTCTCTAAAAACCGGTTCCTAAACTGAGGAAAGACAGAGAACTTTAAAAAGGAAAGAAACAGGTGCCGAACCATCCACCTTGACCGATGCTGACACCCCTCCAGAAACACTCTCCTGCTGAGACCTTCCCACAGTGGCAGAATTCATTCCATGCGGGAGGTACCAAAAGATGGTCCTTCTGGTACCTCCCTTTCCCAAGCCCACACCGCCTCCTCCACCACCACCAGGTAACATGTCTTCTAGTATGGTGCTGGAATCTCCACCTCCGTCGACATCCCGGGCTTCCGCAAACCAGGTACAGGCCTCTTCTCCAACCTCCAAACTCTAGACCGCCCGCACCCCGCAGGCTGCCTCTGAGATAAGCATCGTCCACACCAATCCACAAATTTTCTACAACCTTGTGAAGTCCCTACACCCCGGCCAATTCATCCCAATAGTCGGACACGCCTTCATACCACTAACAGCAATCAAGAACCAGCACAAGCGCTTCACCCAGAACATAGACACGCTTGAACAAGTCGCAGGAGCTCCGCTGTCTCATGGAGGCCCATCGAAGCCCATGGCTAGTTCACGTTGCAGTCGTGCATCGATTGTCACGACGCATACCCAGCTAATAAGATTAAGGAGCGCGTTCTCGCCAGAAGCGTTCCCAGTACGAGGTTTGTGCAGGCTTGGTGTAGCCAGATATTGTGCTCAGTGGGGAGAGGTTGCGGAGGGAGTTTCTTGTAGGACTTAGAATAGTCGAGGAGGCAGACTTGGTAGTTATTATTCGGAGTTCATTCAGCATTTATTTGTTTCTGCGGTGCTCCGGACGGGCGAAGGAGTGGCTGTTGGGGTTTTAATATATAACGAGCTGGCAAGGGGAAGTGGCGGGCGGGCAGCCGATGTGCTTTCGCCGAACGGGTGCGATGGGGGGGTGAGAACGCTAGAGAAGGAGCTAGGCCAGACGGAGGAGTTGGAGGAGGTTTGGGGGTCAGCCGGAGGCGGGAGCGATGAGAAGGCTGAGGCGGAGGCTGAAAGAGGCGAAGATAATGGACTGGTAAAAATCTTAGACCAGAAAAGCCAGCCACCGAATGGAAGAATTTGAGTGAGGCCTATCCGTTGTTGACAGTGGGAAGGAAGACGTGATGAAACACTTCTCCAATTAAGAGACTCCAATGACCAGAATGGTCGCGGCCAACATTTGCGACAATACCTGCCAAGTCAGCCACATCGACCAGAGGAAGCTCAGGAGTTCCTCGACTATCCAACTAGCCTTTCCGAGTATATGACTAAACTCAATACTACTTCCTAGGAACCAGACACTTAAGCGAAGAAAGTCAGTAGCCTGAAGTTAGATAATTATCATAAAATTTTACTACGGGGGGCGGGGAGGGGGGATGCTTGGATTTAAAGTTTTATCTTTGCTCGCTTTTTTGGTTGCTGTATGCTAGCCGGTCAGTTATCCCTGCTGAGCGATATATATGATATATTCTGCCTTTTCGCATTAGACTTTATCTGTTCGCACCGTGCTACAGTACTATGATACCATGAGACTGCTGTGTCCGTCATCATGAAAGATCACTCGGCCATGTAGCTCATCATACGAGGGTCTATTATGTACTTGCGCAGCCCGACTTGGAAGCCAGACAAATTCTGCGTCACTCTGCGAGCCTGTTCTATGCTTATCATACGGTCGCATAGCGCCTGGAACCCCTCCATGCTCCTGTTTAAATTATACCCCTCTATTGGATCATGTACAGCGAGAACCCTATGTGTTTTTCTTTTCCAGTCACCGACCTATGATATCAGCCTATCTTACGGGTACCACACCCTCCCCCAGTTGTGCATGCATGATATCCAGCAGTACTGATAACCCCAAATCCATCCTTTTCACTTTCCACTTTTCCTTTCATATTTCCACTGGTTTGCCGCATATGACCCCTTTCTAGACCTTCCCTAGAGACAACCGTTAAGAGCTTATGCTGGCGTGTGATATATTGCGCTCTAGCCAAAACAAGGGGGCGTAATGGGAAACATACGGTAAAAGTAATTAAATGTAGTTGAGAGCAAAAGTAATAACAAGCTCTAAGAGAAGAGATAAATTTATTTCGCCCGGTCTCGAACCCGAGCAGGGGACCGCCAGTGTGTTAAGCTGGTGTGGCTCCAGTTCCGGAAGGGAAGATGGGTTTCTGGAGCCATGCAAAGCACGATAGGGAGTTGAGAGTGTTCTTATTTATGAGGCTCAGCCCCCAGGAAATATTCCTGTGTTAGGAATGGGGAAGTCGATCGTTTTTCAACCGCAAATGTGGTGTCCGACCAATGGCTGACTTATCGCCTCCCTATTTAAATAAGGTTTAGGGGAGGAATTGATCAATTCTTAGGTGTTTTCCTGATGTATCAACCAACTACCCCACGAAACTATGCATACAAATTTCGCCCTAAACCTCAACAGGAATATGCTAAGTCACGCACCCTATCTACTGTTGCTCAGCATATCATACTAGAAACGAGAAAATGGTTGTAATGTCCTGACGTTTGTGAACACAACTGCTATTGCATAGGCGAAAACAAGCGGTCGGAGTCTCAAGATTTCGGCGGTATGCAATAGCGGTCGTGCTCACTAATGTCGGGACTTCCCAAGTTATCCCTTCGTTTGTATTCACGGAAGGGAACTTGAACCGGACTTGGGAAAGCCAGATATGTTGGGTGTAGTGTGCCAAGAGAAGGGTGGTGGTGGGTATCAGTAGGAAAGTACTCAAGTAACTGAACAGTAAGAAACGAACAGCACAATTAAAACTCACAACTGAACACCACCAACTGGTTCACTGTGCTGATCAACACATCAAGGCAGCAAACACAGCTTCCTAAGCTATTGGAATTATTAATATCTTCTCTCACTCACAGAGTAT
Source organism: Tuber calosporum (assembly GCA_003316355.1). Taxonomy (NCBI): domain Eukaryota; kingdom Fungi; phylum Ascomycota; class Pezizomycetes; order Pezizales; family Tuberaceae; genus Tuber; species Tuber calosporum. Next base: position 979 of record QFET01008189.1, on the reverse strand, counting down.
ATATTTAGCATACAGAGTATTGTTTTAAAGAGTTCAAAATGCTAATTCTCAGGCAGAATATGAAGCAAATAGAAGATGGTGCATCTCTATCTTGAACACCCTGCACTCGCCATTTTTAACATCAATAAGCTGAATGCACTAGTGATTGATATGTCAGATATAGGTTGGATGAGTCTGAGGAGGAAATTGAAATAGACAATAATGAATATACACAAATCCATAGAGAGGATAGGAACAAGTGTGCATTGGACTATGACTAAGGAGAATGAGCAAGAAAGAAAAGGTGGAAAAGAAGATGGAAATCGAGGTCACAGGTACGAGTTTACAAGCAGCACCATATATGTTGAATCAAGAATTCTTATGTCCTACCCTGTTTACACTATTCAATTATCCAGTTGTAGAGCATTTCTGTAAGGTTCAATTACCTGAAAATATTTGCAAAGATTATCTCCTCATAGCCGAGATGTGAAGGTATGAAATAGGCAAGGATATGGATCCTTCTGGTGTCTTACATAATAGTCAACTCCAGTCCAGTCGATATTGAGTACTAGTATCATTTTTCAAGCACTTTTTTCATGGACTCCTATTTTGAACTAATGGCAAATAACACCAATGCCTATGCTGTATCAAAAGATGGAGGAATATCAAGCGATCACTGGTATAAGACCAGACTAGGAGAGACCACGACACATATTGGATTATTGAGTTATATGAGAGTTCATCAATCAATGTCAGGGGGATTATATCAGGAAAGGAGTGATAATTTTCCAGTTTATGAAATAACTTAATATATATTCAAATTCCGCTATTAGCAATTTAAAAGATCCTTTGTTACGATCCTATGCGGTGAGCTGGTTTTGCAACAGGTAACTACTTCTCTTTGGATTGGATGAATATGACCGGGCCGTTGTTGTAGTCCAGTATGGGGCGTGGCGCTAATCTCAGCCACCAGGGTAGGAGTACTATTGCAACGAGTAGT
>QFET01008181.1:0-12191 GCA_003316355.1 Tuber calosporum | reverse complement strand
TTTTTTTTTTTTTTTTTTTTTTGTTTTTTTTTTCCCTAGGAGAAGAGGGGAGAAGGTCCGGGGAGAGAGGGAGGGGGGGTGACAAGAGGGATGAATATCTTCTCAACTACAAATATGTACCGTATGTAACTGTCCTGGCACCTTATCGCCACCATGACTATCCAAAGATATCGCATTCATATCCGGTCAGAAAGTGTGCGGGCAGTCCAGTCACCTGCGTCTCCTCTCCACAATCATAAACACCGTTGATGGTGATACTGTACGGTATGGTAAACCTTTCACCCCATTCAGCCCTTTTCTCCTCTCACAGCAACGATTCCTTGTGGGACCGATACCAGTGCGGAGGGAGGTGAGGGAGGTGAGGGAGGTGAGGGAGGCGTTTGCTTGATGCGGCACGCCCCGTTAAAATAGGTGTGTGTGGAGGGAGGGGCGAAACGATTGGCAGACCCGCATTTTCAGCGATAAGTAACTTTTTTTATATGTAACTTAGGCACGATACTGTGCGACTCTGGGATATCCTTGAACAAACTGAGCCATTCCAGCTCCGATACTGATGCCTATGTGCTCGAGCAGCACCAGTAGTCGTCGAGCAACGGTACAGTACCGCAGACTGAACATTACCAAGGAGCGCTGCTGCCCTGAAGAAGAGAAGCAAAGGAAGAGAGAATGCAGTATGATACTGCATACCGTGCGGAGCCCAAGTGTCATGGGGGAGTAACGGAGGAACAAGGCCCAAGTGCAGTGCCAAGTATAGCACCAGCACGATGTGATATGCCCCGTGTGTATACTCGAGCACTCGAGTATATGAATACGACGATGGGCGCAAGCTATGCACCGGCACTGGTACGGTAGGGATAGCGGGCTCCGCTTGGCTAATTGCGCGCGGTGCTCGTATGTACTCGTAGCGACTTCTGTCAGGGTGGTCACTGATTCACCCTACAAGTACTCGTACTGTACGAGTACCCGCACAACCCTTTGCACCCTACACACAATGACTTGGGGGTTCACATGCATAAAAAGCCCATGCTCGCACTGCAAGTACCCTACCAGAACTAACATATCATACATACAGTATGATATATCGCACAAATACCTCTCAATCCGAAACCCCACAGAAGTCCGACTCAGCTACCGTACTTGTATAGTGTGTTAGCGAGGTCATCGCGCAAGGAGCCGCTAACAACTTGTCGGGAACCCTTTATTCGTCTAAGCGGTTATTCCCGGAGTGCTGTAAGAGTTAAAAAAATTATATTATAGGAGACAATCAGAGTACGGCAGTGATTGGGGCGAGGCATCTTACCACGCTTTGGTTTCCTTGTGGCCTGTTGGTCGTCGGCCAAACCCCATACCCTCCTACCTACAATTGATCAGGAAAACAAAACGCAAAAAAAAAAAAAATTCGCTTGCCCGCCCCAGCACAGCTACTGGTACGAGTACTGTGCTCGAGTACCGTACTGTGCGAGGCTATGCTGTGGTATGCACCGCGGGGCTTCTCTTTGAGCAGGGCTAGGCTACGTACTCACCACTGCTTGTACATATCACCACCACCGCCATCCCGCATCTGCTCAATTCCGACACCGGGCCCAGGAACCCTGAACTCGGAGACGATCGGAGTGGCGACAATTGGGCGCATAAGATCTTGTCGCTCGCCTTTTTTCCTACGCCTGCACGGTACTCTCCAGTGCACTCGAGTACTCGAGTACAGTAATACTGTACCTACGCACGTGCGACAATCTCCCGTCTGATGCACGAAAGGAGTCACCGTGGCTGGAAACCCTGTTGAAACAGCGAGTGGGGAAGTTGTCCCCTTAATGGTCGGATGGTGGGGATGACATGACGAGGGGGCAGAAGTAGGAATGCGAAGGAAATCCCACTCCGGAGCAAAAGATGCACAAGTTTTAATACCGTATCGGTATGTGCGGTACTACCGTAGTGCTCGAGTACCGTACTCGTACATAAGTTGCTGGCACTGGAGTTGCCTGTACCTTACCATACTTTGGGTTCATATGATATGCTTTCTTGTCTTGCGTGAAGAGTGGGCACCGAGTCCAGGCATCATACCATGGATGGATGGGTAAAAAATAGAAATAAGAAGAGAGAAAGAAAGGTTGTCACCGAGGTTATTGCCATTCAACCGTGCAGTCCGGGCTGGGATCACCAGCTTGGGGGATGATGACCCTTGCTCGCGAGGAAGGAACGGACGTTTGCTTACTGGCATCCCTGGACAGAAGCTCGGGCCTCAGTGATCCCCGCACTGTACCGGCACTGTACAAGTACCACGTTCAAATCTGCTGATAAGACCAAGGTCAAGCACGAACGCGCGCTCTTGGATGAAACAGTGCTTACCGTAAGCCAAACAACCATTTTTGAAGATCTTGCCAGCAGAGCAGCAATGAAGCACACGCATAAGATTTTTACTGTGCTGTTGTTAGAAGTCAGAAGAGTTGCGCTATCCAAGTCCGCGTCGCTATGGCAACAATCGGACTAAACCAGATCAGAGCAACAGCAGCGCACGGAAGAACTCATTGCGTAATACGGTACGGTACGCAGTGGAATCTCTCTGTGGGGTGCTCAAACTATGGCTCAACCATTCCAATGTGACCTACAGTATGATGCCGGTATGGTACTCGTACAAGTACTCGAGTGCTCGAGTACAGTACATGAAGTCCAGCACACCCAGTCAGATCCCATCAGCACCCCAGTTCTCGAGTAAGCAGCAACCCATCCGCGAACGGACAGGTCCTGACGCAGTCAGAACCGTCGATTTGGGGATGCGTTATTATACAAGTGACATCTCTTGGTGCGGTGCTACTCCAATCTACTATCTTTGTGATGAAGAGCAACGAAAACTCTCATGACTCATCACGGTCCGGAAAACTTGGTGGAGAGTGGTGGCGATGGCTGACTACTCGAGTATAAAGAGGGCCGGGGGAGGGACCCACATGGGCTCCTGTCATCTTACATACCGTCATGGTTAGGCTGAAACAGCAAGCGAAACATCCGGTATACTCGAGTATCGGTATCTTACGGTACCTTACCCCGCCAAAACTTGATGCTCGAGTACGGTACCATAATGCGCGAAAGGTGCTCGAGTCCAGTCTTCATCGCAGCCACGACGAAACTGGGCGACTGACGAACAGGGATCAGTGACCAGTAATTTTTTGTTACCCTACTTCAAGCATTTCCCTTTTGGCCCACCAGATGCCGTATATATTGCTCCCCGTTTGTCACCCGCCCAGTTTCGTCCTGGCTACGACGAAGATTGTATACGGAGTTTAAGAACAGATATCAGCAGGTCTCACCCCCACAAGAGCTGCGGGTGCCCCTACTGTGCCGCGGTTCTCTCACTCTTGATGTATCTCAGCCTCGTACCACGGCACAAGACCATCCCAAATTTGTGCCATTGTGGTGCTCCTGCTGTGTCGGACCGCACTACATGTACTCGAGCACTAGTACCGGCACTGCACCCCTTGGACGGATGATTCGGTCAAATCTGTCGACTGCCTTCTGAGACACTTGATCGGGGCAGAAAAGGAAAGACCGCGCCGAGAATCTCTCGCAAGTTATTTCCCGTCACGAAAGAGTGAGAAAGTTCACCATGCCATTCGTCCAAGGGAAAGTCAACACTATCTGTAACGAGCCTAGGTCGCTGCTCGAGTAGAGTATCAAGCACCGCGCTCTGGCCACAATGGTAACCCGACAACCTACCCCCGAAAACCCCATATTTGTATGATACTATGATACTAGTCTGCCCACCAAACCAAACCCTCAAACATGACGATTCCCTTCCCCTCCTTCTCCCCCTCTTTCTCGCTCTCCTCTGGAATCCGCCTGGTGTAATGTTCGTCGGGCCACCCACGGCTTCGTGTGGGCGGGGCGAAGGCTCTATTTGTGATTAGTTTCGAATCCACAGTGCGCTGTAGTCTACGGCACTGGTGTCAGTCGAATCGCTGGCAGTTGGTTATCGCCTGGTGCGGGTGGGTATGGTGGCGTGGTTGTTATTGTTCCTTTGTTATGAATCGTAACGTAGGAAGGGGGGCAATCGCGAAGAATCATGGCGACGCTTGAAGGCTAAAGGTTAGTAGTGGGGCGCTCGAGGTTATCTATTATATAATAAAGTTTTGTAGGACTGAGGGTCATGCATCAATGTTACAAGCACTGTAGACTACCCGGCATTTAGAACCAGAAGATTTGAGTCGGAATTTAGTACGGGTATGGGCGCTCAGACGTGCACAGACAATTCGTCATACCGGTACAATTTTTGCCCCCAGGTGTTCTGGTACTTTTTGCCTGTGCGAGTAACCTGCAACCAACCAACCATCACATTCTCAGACATCTGCACAATTTCACGCACAACGTGCAAGTACCAGCGCTCGGGTGGGGGAGCTAATTCGTAAATACCGACCAATTGATCAAACCACCGCAGACGCCCCTCCTACTGTAGCAAACGAAAAGTCGTCAAGCGTTCAGGGAATTTCTTCTCATTCACAATCGATATGCTCAACTGACCGTACTGGAAACGACCATCCCAGGAACGTTCGCGAACTAGCCCTAGCAGGCACCCTCTCGTAGGCACGGTACGATAACTGCAGTATCAAATTAAATACTCGAGTATAAACCTTTGAACCTGGTTCCGAATACTCGTACTCGTACAAGTATGATAAACAACCCACGAAACCGAACCTGGGAAGTCCAACGTACATGACGAATAATTCAATATTCAGGGAGTTTAAACCCATTCCTACAACGGTCGGTCTACAGTACTCGTACTCGAGTATATACGAGTACGCTTTCCAGCCCCGTTCCCTCCAACCACGTGGCACCCCACCCCACCACACACCACACACCACAGTACAGTACGGTACCCAACTCCCTACGCACAGACCAAGCGCAGCAAAACTATTATGTTATCGTAAACAAGGGAGAAGAAACGAAAAAGCGACCACCGTCATTCCAAACCCGGGGACGCATCTTCGGAGAAACGAAAAAAAAAAAAAAAGGTTGTAAAATTGTGGCGTTGGTTAAATCGTGGAACTGCGGATTATTTCTATACCATACCATACCATACAAGTACGAGAGGCATACGAGTACCTTTGATCAGTGTACTCGTATAAATTATATAAGATCTTGGTATAAGGAAAAAAAAAAAAAAGGTACAAAGTCAATCACGATTGATTGATAGTCTATTGCTGAGAATGAAGAATCAAATCGGGTTATGGTATGGTATGGTATGGTATGTGTATGCACCCACCGAGGGGGGGGTTTACTGTCGAGATGGGGGTGGAACTTCTTCCCGTGTAGAGGGGGGGGGGAAGTGATAAGGTTTTCATATGATACCGTACTCGTAATGTCATGACGTTTTTGTGAAGCGGACTGGTACGAGTACTGTATAGTACGAGTAGACTGCTCTTGCATATGTGCAGCCTCGGAATTATCTTACGGTTTTTATGCGATGGCGGTCCGTTTTGTAAAACTTTATGATACGGCTTTTTTCTGGTGTTGGTGGCGTATGAGTCGTTGGAGAAGGAGGAGGGATCGGTTTGGATTCGTTTTCCTAGTGATCGGTTTGATGACGACGGGGCGGTTTCTGTCATGGTCGTGAGGGGTGTCCTCCTTCGTGGTGGATGGATGGATGGATGGATGGGTGGATGGGTGGATCAATAGTCGAAACTACATTTAGGATCTCCCCCCCCCCACCCCTGTCTTAGCACATGGCAAGGAATATCAAACGTTGTGATAATGATATCATAGTGCTGGTATAGTAACATGATATTATATATAAACAAGCACCCTCTATCCCGAGCCCGCGAGACCAGACCGATCGCAAAGGATCTCTAGCCAAAAATAGTCACATCAAGTCACTAAACCTCACTCGGACGAGTGACTTTACATGATTCCAGCTCCCGCATGCCCATCCTTGAAGGGGAGGCTACTGTAGTCTTCGTTGACAGGAGGGCTTGAGGTGGGTAAGGGGCGGTTATCGGGAAGAGTTGTTGCCGGTCGGATTGTGGGAAGGCGAGCATTTCGGACGGGAATACCAACTCAACTGACGGAGACTGGGCCGGCTTTTTCCTGCATTCCTGGTGATGGTGAAATGAGGGCGTGAATTGGTTGCCAGGGCGCGTGACGAGGGATGGACAGGTTGAGGAAAGGATATTCGTTGGCTGTTCGAAGAGAGAAGGAAGCAATAGGATCGGAGAGTAGAGGAAATGCCACGCTATCAAGGGAAAGTAAACAGCAAATCCCCACACACGAGTGACGGTACAACCGTGTGTAGGGATTCGTACATAGTCTACAACCTGCTCATCCCTACTACAGCTATACCCGATACCAAGCAGCAGAAGGGACCGCTTATGCAACGCATAGTGGGGCTCTGAATACAAATAAATACGATTCCGCATTTCTCTGATAGCTTGTTACGTCTTCTGTGTGTTGTTGATCTTGGTAAGGTTCTAGTGGTCTCTTCCCCTCCTGTAAAACCGTGCCCCAAGGCTGATGGTGGCGACACTTCTATCTTTGCTCCTAGTTGCTCTATCCTAGATGTTCTTTTGCACACCTGCTGCTTGCGTCTTGCCCCTTGCAGTGTGTATACTTATTTTAGATAGAAATATCTAACGGCTCCTCCGTGGGATATCGTCGAATTTCTGTTAGAAGCTGCTCCAGCGTCTCAGCGAGTGCATGCTTTCACCCAATAGTAAATACACCCGACTCCGTGAATTGGCCTATCGATTAAATTGGTATCAGATGCAGCCTGGTGGAGCTCGGCGTGAGCAGAGCTTTCGGGCCAACAAAGGGTTTGTTCAAAGTCCGAGTAGCGGCACGGTATCTCAAGCGCAAATGCCAGACCCCGAGAAGGCTCTTGAAAATAGCTCGCAGCAATTGCAAGGCTGTGTCCGATTTTAAGCGATAAACAGCCCCACCAAGCGCTTTGGTTATACGGTTGGACCAGGCTTGCATTCGAAGTGTCAGAGAGCCCGTACTCCTCCACGACCCCTGGGATTCAGAAAAGGCTGACAATGTGGTTTCGAAAGTGTAATCTGAGATCAACTCGAATTAGCTCAAAACTAGGAATCTAGGAAACTCCAAGGACACGGTGTTCGGTGGAGGAGTATAATCACAGAAATGCACTCGATTTCTTATCGGCGCTTGCCGATGGAGATTTGCTTTTTAAGGAGGTACTCGTGCTCGTATCCCGCTGCGATGGGAAATGAGATCTGTGTCCAGTCAATATTGAATTCTGGAACAAACACAATCCGTGCTTCGTCCACGAATTCTGCTGTGCCAGTATTGACTCTTGCTCGACAGGACGAGGAGTCACCAACAGAATAAGGGTTAGTGGCTGTTGGTGGTGAGTTGTGAGTCAGGTATCATAATCTCGGCAACACCCAATAAAGTTTGATATCCTGTGGCGCAAAAAAATGCACTGCCACGTGTTTGTTTTCGCCGCTAACCCGCCACCTTCATCACCAACCACACCTTCATCACCCTCATCGTCACAACAATCCATCCACCTTCCCCCTCTTCACAATCATCTTGAGCACATCCTCCCCCACCACAGCCTCCCTTTTAACCACCGCCCCGGACGGGGTCTTTCTATCCTGTGCTTCTCTTTGACACTTTATCAATCAAGAACTGCTCCTCTGCATTCGCTCTAAGCGAATTCCCTCCCCGTTGCTTATCTGACCTTAGTTACCTGTTGGAATATCTTACCGTAAAATGGATGAACTAGAATATCTTCAGCCTGGGTTCGATCCTAACACCCTTAAAGTCGCTGAGCTTCGGGGAATACTTTTGGAGCATAATATCGAATACCCCTCATCTGCTAAAAAGGCCCAACTCGTGGAGCTGTTCAACTCCCACATCGCACCCAAGGCCCGCCGTATCTTGAGCGCCCGATCGCGGGTGAAAGCTTCGGTCCAGGGGATAATCGATATGGAAACTGAGGGTGCGTCTCTAGCAGAGGCCACCCCCAGACGATCTTCTCGCCGAACGACTCGCTTGGGGACTGCCGAGACCGAGGACGAAGTGGAGGATTATTCCCGGCGGAGCCCGCGGAAACGTTCTGTTTCAGCAAAGCGCCAGCTTAATAAACCAGCGAGACCCAGCGAGGCTCATACAACCGAGCTAGAAGACCAACAACCGCCACAATCCACTCGAAAAACCAGGAACAGCGCTTCCCGTCAGACGATACTTCCTAGTGATGGCCAGCGAGATTTTGTAGTTCCTCAGATAAAGCTTTCTGCCTCGGATGACGAGAGGGAGGCTTCAATCTTTTCTTCCCAGAATCCTTTTCAAAGCGGTTCGCCCCTTGCTCGATCCCCGGATCGGAGTGATCGACGCAAGGTGAAACCCTGCTTTCAGTACTTTGTTTGACCCTCCGCTAACCAAGCTATTTATAGACTACGGGTATGACTAGCGAGAGACGCCGTAAATCAGTGTCTGCGAGACGTCAAACGGATTTTCCTATCTCTCATGCGGGGGATGGACGAGAAGATAATTACACTCCATCCAGCACTCGGGTGATTCCTGCCTCGCGGGGTTTCGAGATCCCTCTCTCTCGATTACCAGCGAGCCCTACCGGGACATCCAATGGTGTAATAAAGAAGGAAGAAGTGGAAGATGATTGCTCTTTGGAGCCTGGGGAGGAATTCACTCCAGAAGGCGCTGCAGAAATTGCTGAATCAGGGCCAATTGCGCGTCGCCCCAGGGGAGGAGTGCAAAATGCCGCGAGCACAAGCATGCTTTGGGTCATTGTAATTGCACTTCTTAGCGGCTACTTTGCCTGGTGGAGGAAGGAGAAATTGGAGGTCGGCTTCTGCGGTTATGGGAAATCGAGTTTGTGATTTGTCCCTCTCAATTTGGAAAGTTACTGACATAGTCTAGGTACAAGCATGTATGTCGCTGAGAACGATTGGACAACTATCCTCCGCCCTCAGTGCGAGCCATGTCCGCCCAATGCCATCTGCAGGCCCAATTTTGAGGCAACTTGCAATGACGATTATGTTCTTGTACCAAATCCGTTGTCGCTCGGTGGACTGATTCCTCTCGCACCTGTTTGTGAACCTGATTCCCAAAAACTCCGAAAAATAGCCATACTGTCAGATGAGGCAATCAGAGTATTGAGAGCTAGGGCAGCAGATGTGGAGTGTGGGGAAGTAGCACTAGGCAAGGATGAGGAGGCAGGAGTCTCGGAGGCCTATCTGAGGCAAGTGCTGTATGACCTTAAAGCCGTTAGTCCCGCGGAATGATTCATTGCATAGTTCCATCCCTTGCTTGTCTCGATTGCCTTAGCACCTGGGAGATCAAATAACTGATGCTTTTCCTTTTTATAGCCGAGCTTGTCGGACGAGGAGTTCAGTCAGTTATGGCGGAACGCTCTAGAAGACGTTTCGAATCGAGAGGAGGTTGTGTATCATCAGGACACGTGAGAGATTATCTACTTTTTTTCCAATTGCTTGCTTTTTGTATTCAGCAAAGAAGAGCGCCCCCATCTGACTCTGGGTTCGTGGCCCCCAACACAGCCAAGGACAAACATACCTCCAGTCAACTTCTCTCGCAAGTGTTCCACTCCGCTGTGCGATCCGAAAATCAATCTCCGGATCCATGGCCAGATACCGAATCGAGCTTAGTGGTAGGTTATAAACAACCAAAAAAAAATTAAAAATAAACTACAATATTCAATCATGACATTCTGATATATCCTTTTTCATCTATAGGAATAATGTTCTTTATCTTCCTCGCGTTCAGCCTTCGCAAATCCATAAGTTTAAACCGCGTCTACCAAAGCCAAGTAACAAAACTCGTCCACATAGTCCTCAAACACCTCGCCCGCCAAGCCCGTGACCACCCACGTGAACCGTGGATCGCAACCGCGCATCTGAGGGATCAGGTGCTGCAACACGAATTCAGTACCGAGCGGCGCAAGAAGCTATGGGATGGGGTACAGAAGATTGTCGAGATGAATAGCAATGTTCGCGCGGGTGAGCGGGAGATTAGCGGGGAGGTTATGAGGACATGGACTTGGATTGGGGGTAGGGTTGCGCTGGGTGGTAAGGAGGAGGATGAGCGTGGGGCGGCAGTGGACTTTGATAATGATAGCAACATTGGCGGTGGTTTCGGGGAGAAGAGGTGGGCTGAGTATCCGAGGGTTATTGCTTAAGACTGTGGGGTGGCTTTATTTTGTGTTTTTCACTCTTTTTTCACTTTTTCTTTCGATGGCAATTGGCCGGTTTTCGTGATTGGTGTTTTTTATTTTACCTCTTTTTTTTTTATTTATTCTTTCACTCTTTGTCTTTCATGTATTACGAGAGCAACGTTTAGGAAGGAAGGATGGGGGGGGCTCAGTGAGTTCTACGCCTTGCTCGGGAGGGAGCTATCGGGTGTGTTACTACTTCTACTACCTACAAGTACCACTACTACCATCCACTATCTGGCGTATTGCGCAAAAGGCGCCTGTTCTTTGATTATAAGATTGCAATGGAAAATCACACGGTATCACACACACCCACAACATAACTTGACGTAACCCATCACTATCACAAACTATCACAAAGGTGAAACTGCATGGCGCGGGCGCATAACAGCTATTGTACGGTATAACAACAATAACAACGACATGTCGTAGAATTGGGTCCATATTTGAAGGGATTGAGGATTGGGAGGTTTTCTTCTTCTTCTTCTTCTTCTTCTTCTTCTTCTTCTTCTTTCCCTTTGCCTGAGCGCCAACATGTGGACATTATTTTATTATCATTATTATTATTACAGCATTAAAATTTAATAGAGTTAGGGTCGAGCACATGAGTGCGATACATACTGGAAACACTCGCATGATACATTAGGCAACAGTGCCCGAACACGGTAGCATAAAAAGCCCACGAAATCCCCCACCAGGGTACGGTACAAGTACGAGTACAGTAATATCGAGGGAGCGATCCGGGGCAGGCTCAGTCCTTGGCAACGAGGAGCAAGTGAAACCCACGGCAAATAATCTACCGCACCGTACCATATCGATATCATACGACACGATAGCCAAGACACGGTATCCGACGATACCCAACCACCATAGCGAAAAATGGAACGAAACGACGAGGCTCCGGACTCACCACCAGTCACGAGAAGATTGAGATATGAAGTTATATGGGAGGGGAGGGGAGGGGGTGTGGTCACATTCGAGTTTTGGAAATAATAGATTTGTATCATATTATCATACCTGTATCATATCATAATACATTCCACATGTCCGCAAAGGTTCCCCCATCTAAATGAGGAATTGGAAACGTGCTGCGATGGCATCTTCCTCGATTGTATTGAACTTTTTGGACGTTTGCGGTGTGGTATGGTAAAATACCGTAACCACTGCGTATATAGAGACCGTTGCCAAGGACGTGGCTGGCAAGACTATCCACTTTGGGAGCTCGCCTAAAGTGATAAAAACAACATCAACTCGATCACATCAACATCACGGTAAACGCGTGAATTTGAAGCAACAATGTCACCAGTTAGACGATCCCTGGGGAAATTGAAAGAGAATGATAAAAATGAGAGGAGCATACGGCATCGAGGTCCCAAGCCAAAGCCACTTGAAGCACGCAAAATCAACCTTCCTGTTAGTGAGCCAGCGTTACGTGATATATCATATGCAAGGGAAGACTAATTAGGTTCTCAACAGATTGAGCCAAAAAAACGAGTTGAAAGGAGTTACACAAAAAGGTGAAAGATCGAGGTTCTCAACTGGATGAAATATTATCGGGTACCCAATCAGGCCTTAAATACAGGGGTTAAGATGCGTTATCCTACCCTGGATGAAGCATCGAGTTTTTTTAAGATTCCGAAGAGCACTATAGGCCGGTGGAGGGGGACTGCGGACAAGATCTTAGAGCAGGTTGGAGGAGAGCGTTCACGCCGAGATGCACCTGTGACTTTTCTCTACTTGTGGCCGGAGATGGAGAAGCAGTTGTTTGATCGGTTTGTGGTACGGAGAAGTCAGGGGAGACCAGTGCGAGATGGATGGTTCCGCAGAAATGCAAAAGAGCTGTGGAGAACTAGCTATCCAGAGCTTCCAGAAGGGTTATTTGTCTTCTCTCAGGGATGGTTTCACGGCTTTTTATCACGCTACCGAGTGGTTTTACGATATGTCACGAATACAGCACAATCTCTTCCCGCAAACTACAAAGAGCAAATTCTTATTTGGC
>QFET01008180.1:0-49904 GCA_003316355.1 Tuber calosporum | reverse complement strand
AAGGCTTACTCTGCTTTTCTGTCCTTCCTGCCTAGCGCTCTTCTAGGCAATCGTGACAAATACTAGATTAATAAAATCTAATACTAATTACAATCAATTGGTTAGCCTTGATGGTGTGAAATTTGCCATCTAAGCCACTGTTCCTTATCCTCCCCTCTATCTAATGCCAGAAATATTTCTGCTTTAGTTGAAATCTCAAACAGCTAATATCTAAAAAGGATATCTTCAGCAGACCATCCAGGTCTACCATGGCAGGTTTCATGAAACTTGGAGACGCCCTAGTAAACTGCGCACAGAAAAGGAGGATTCGGAAGTGGAGCAGAGACCATTTTCTCGACTGCAAGGATAAGGTGCACAGAGGCAGTCTCAGAACGTTGGTGAATCTGACCTAATAGTCTAACTGGTTGTCCATCATACTCCTTTGTCTTTGTATGCTGCATGGGACTCTCCGTCGGACCAGGAGAATCAGAAGGAGGATGTGTACCAGGATCCTCTTGACCAAGAAGGTCAGAGTCAACCGAGTTAGAGGATCGTATCTCAGGGTATATTGGCTGGCCTCCAGAAGCCTGGGTACCTGCTAGGATTTCTGCCAACTCCACTGCATTGGAAATCGGCTTATCCCTCAATTCCTGAATGGCAGGCTGATTTTTGATCTCCATATTCCAGACCACATCTGGTGCTGTAACAGTACCAGTCAGTGTATCAAATCCAAACCCACTCATATCCTTCAACCTTGTCCAGACCTTCCATTTCCTTTTCAACATTTCCAGTTTCCCTTAACACTTCTCCCCCGTAACCAGATTCCCCATTTTGGTCCTCCTTTGAACCTTCTGAGTAATCCCCTGTCACACATCCATCTTAAACCCGTTGTCGGACCTTTTCCCAGCTCGAATTACTTGAAAAAGCTCCTAAGGCAAGGTGCTAGTCATCTCGGGTGATTAGTCAATAGGACTTGAACACTGTCTTTTGGGTTTGGAGGTTCTTTCAGTAAAGGGTAAGGCAATATTGTAAGTTTCTACTAATTGAATCGGAGATTGGCTTATTCCTGACATGGTAGTAAGGGCTGGATCGAGGGGGATTTGGAGGCTTCCTTGACTGTATCTCAGGCATGTTATACAAGAATACTGCTTTGAACTTCCACTGTGTAACTTACCTACTGCTAGCAAAATCTTCCATCATAGGCCTCATCAATGGCAGCCGACCTTGCTCTTCTGAATCGCCTGTTGCTTCGGTTTCCATTGTGGTTGTTGAACTGATAGAATTTTCCATTAACTCGGGTTGCGGTGCGGTAGTTGAAAGGAGATAATAATACATGCCAACGAACAGTTGAGATGGTAATGAACGCTTGAGTTGGCAACGACTGTTCAATGAACGTTCAACGACCGTTCCTATACACCTAACTATATCGAAACCGAAAGGATGACCCGCCTTCCGTTCCCGCCAAACAGGACCTTTGTACCCTGGGTCTTTCCTTACCTTAAGGCATGGTGTCAGTATGTTTCCTTGGCTGGTTTTCCTTTACCTGAGTTTACCGTACGAGGTATGTGGACAGTTACCTCTCCAGTTGGAGCTTCATGTACCTATGGTTTCCTTTGAGTTTGGTTTTTAGGATTAAGGTTTTTTTTTAAGCCATAGCTAGCGCTGCATGCAAGTTCTTGTACCTTAACAATGAATACATGATAAAAAAAAGAAAAAAAAAGAAAGAAAAAAACTGACAGTAGTTAGGATATGCTCCACTTCCCCTATTTTCTTACCACTACATTTGCTATACCTCGGTTAACTCTTTTAACTTCACGAACTCCCCATGCCTACCCTCGTTTATGCCTCGCATCCCTAAGTGGAGGCCATGGAGCCTTCTTGTCCCCCATCAGTTCAGGCCTCACATGCCCTCTCTCATGAGTACTCTTCTCACCTTACCCTTCCTGTCGACTCCTCATTCATCTCCTCCTTCCTCCACAAAACCCTCTCCGCCATCATCTGACGTGAAGGACTGGTGCCACCACTTTCTACTGTTGACTTGTGTGATTTCTCCACTGCAGAAACCATTCTCCTCCCTCTCACTAGTTCTGCCCCACACGGCCTTGTTGCTGTCAACACAAGGCTGGACGATCTCACCTCTCTTCTTCAGGACTGGCCTGCCACTGTGCCTACCCCTCCGCAGCAGGGGTTTGACACCCACAGCTTGGTCCTCGCCTACCTCCATTCCTCTCTTTGTGACCTGTCATACAGGGTTACCCACTCACAGCCTGTGGACCCCTCCCTGCAGCTCCTTCAGTTTCCACAGGAGCCCGTGGTCCGCCTGGCCCACCTGGACTTCCCGGTTTCTGTGGTCCTGTGACACCACCTCAACCCCCTGCAACCCCTCTCCATGCTGCATCATCCTCCTCCTCTAACACACCCATTGTCATCCATGGATTTGACACCTCCCGTCCTCAGTTCTCAGAGAAGCTGGCTGTTGGCACCCAACAAGTGGTGGTCAGCAGGGCTGGCTGGAGGAAGGACAAATGCAAGGGTCTAGCTGTTTCTGCTGGCCTCTCTGCAGCCCAAGTTGCCCAAGCCGCCACGGCCCCGTCCCCTCTGAAGGAGAAAGTACCACCTCCTATGCTAGCCTCTTCCTACCACTTCTATGCCCCATATTCATCTCATACTCCTAGGACAAATGCACTTGCTCTTGCTGGCATCCTCCCAGACCTCGCTGCTTCTGTCTTGGGTGAAGCTAATTATTCCCATCCCGCTCATTTACTGCCTCAGTTAATGACTGTGGGACTGTTTCCCTCCTTGGTTGCGACCTCTCTGTCTCTGCTCTTTCCTACAATCTATATTTCGACACTCTCTCCCTGCTCCTGAACTATTCCTCCCCAGTTGGTGAGAATCCTTGGCTTCAATTACGTCCCGCCCCCAATACTACTCAAGTAGCCATTGACTCTGTCCCTTTAGTCTACCTCCCTGACCATGCTTAGGACCTATTCTCCAGCCTCTAGACCTCCATTAGGAACTCAACTGGAGTTTCAATCCTCTCAGCCCGTTTCGTTAACCCAGACTGGGACCTAGGATGGGCAAGTTCTCTACCTTCCTGATCGTGACTACAAACCTTTCAGACTTGGATCACTTGGATTCCTCCTTTCCCCTGTTCTACCAGAATCACAGGTCTGAGATGGCCTTCTCCTCCAACGCTTTCACACAGTGCTTCAACTGCTGGAAGTTTTGCCATGTCGGACCAAGGTGCAGAGTTGATCACGCTGTGTGCCCCCTCTACTCTCTTCATCACACCTGAGCCAAACACTGCTACCCCAACCCTTCCTGCCCCAAGGGTGGCAACCTCAAACCCGTCCTCAACTGCTGTATATCCTCCCCTGCTAGGTAGACCAACTGTGGTGGGGACCACTCTACCAGACATCGCGATTGCACTGACCGTCCTGCTCCTCCTTCACGCCCTGTCTAGTTAATGGGCCCCAGGCCTCCTCTCCTCGCCCAGCTGACGCTATGGACCTCAGTGGTGATGAAGGTGCCCCTGTGGTCCCCCCGACTATCCTCCCTGCTATTATCACATCTGTCCTTCCAGCTGCCCCTTCCTTTGACTATCCCTTTGACCCTGAGACCTCATGGACATGTATGTCTTCCAGGACCCTGCACTCCGGCCGTCAGCTCAACCTCCACCGCCCCTATCGCACTTCTTCCCCGCCTAGGCTTGTCTAGTCAAGGAAGTGTGGTCTCCCTCTCCTACTCCATCCGCTCACTATCTTTCGGGCTCTGCCCTCTAATCTCTCACGATCAGCCACCCTCTCCCTACGCTCCTCTACACTCACCTGTCTCCTTAGTTCCGCACCACAGTCTTGAGAGCTGGGATATGTTTTTATCTTTGTTTAATTCCTTTACTAGGTTATCCCTTCCTACATCAGTTGTCTGTTTGCAGGACCCTCCTGTCGATAGGGGCTGTCTTCCTACCTTCCAAGGGTTTACTTTTTTTCACCCACCCTCCCTATCCTCTGGTTACCATAAGGTGGTCTTTTATGTCTCAGCTACCCTATTGATGTCCAGTATTATTCTTCATGTCTTTTGTGGCAGGAGGGATGTCATAGGCTTGGACATTTTCCAGTGCTCCTCCATGTTTGGGTTTTCCTTTTCACGTTTCCACATTCTCAATTCATATTGCAAAGAGGTTTCCCCTTCCTCCCCTCGCCGCACTGCTCCCCCTTCAGTTGTATTTCCTTCTCTTGAATTTCAGTCCTCATCCTAGGGGAGCTCAAACTTTACCTCCCCGCTGCTGACCCCCTGCTTGAATTTTGCCACTAGGAGTTAGCGGCCTCATTTCCCTACGCCGCCAGGGTTTCTGGGTTAGGCTACTGCCTGCTGAGCGCCCATGGCGTTTTTGCCCCATTCCCTTTGTAGACTCTTAGTGCCCCAGTATCGTTGATCTTGCTTTTGTGTCCCCTGCCCTTGCCCCATATTTTCAGTGTTGAGATACTCCCCTACCCTCTACTGGCTCAGACCAAGTTCCCTTGTGGATTACCTTTCCGCATCCCTCTGTGGCACCACCAGCTCCGCTCCCTAACTGGACTGACTGAATGGCCTACCCTGGAGGAGTATCACAAAGTTTTCCATGTTCCTCCACCACCCACTGTCGTGACCTCCTCCTCTCTCAATATCTGGTTCGATCATCTATCTTCCTGCCTTTCCTCGTTACTCTGACATTACGCACCAGTGTCACACCCTTCCCTCCACGCGAATCCTTGGTGGTCTCCTCTACTGTCCACCCTACGTAGGGAGATCTACTCTGCCTCTACAAAGGCCAGACGTCCTGACTGCCAGCCCTCTGCCCATGAGGCAGCTCGCCTCTCCAAACGTCGGTACTTGTGAGCAATCAATGTGGCCAAACAAGCTCACTGGTCTAACCTGCTCCTTAATCCCACGCCCCGTACTCTCTGGACCACCAAAAGGCTGGCTCTAGGCTGGTCTACTCCACAGTTCCCCTCACTCCTAGGAGCTGATACCCCGGAGTGCATGAATAAGGCTCTCCTTGAGCATTTCTTTCCCCATCGCGCCCATTATTCCCTCCCCTCCATTATGCATCCTTATGGGAACAGCTCCCCCCTCACACCTTAGAAGTAGCTTTCAACCTCACTCTCTCATCCTCCTCATTTGCAACTGGCCTTGACACGATCTCTGACTCAGTATGGAAAAAGGTGCATGCGACCAACCCCGTCTTTGTAATGCCTCCCTGGATGTATCAGGCACTAAGAGGAATGCATCTAGGTAATGTATAACGATAGTAACTCAGATTCCAAACTGTGGAGACTTCAAGTGAGTATTACTACCGGAGATCTCGATAAGTTGTTTAACAGCCATCGATTACTATATCGTCAACTACGCCAAGTCCTAGACTTACTTGCTGTCGTTTCACGTGATCTGAAAAGAAGTAACTGATCAATCAAGTATATTGAAAACTCTGGTTGTAGAAGTCTACCCTGTCTAAGCTCCAGAGGGGCAGTCTTAAATACCTGTCACGCTTATTCCAAAGCTTTGCATATCCTTGCGTTTGATTTCCAATAAACGGATATAACCAAGCTCCTCTTGTAAAGTCTTACAATAAAACAAATGCCTCATGCACCTAAACAGTACTGCAAACAAAATATGTATCATCCCGATACACGAAACAAAATTAAAACATATCCGGTGTAAGCCTGATACAAGAAAACGAATATTAAACAAAGTAAGGATCAAACGATACTTAAAACTAATTATAAAACAAACTAAACGCTTACTAGCCCTGCTAGTCTCGGTTAGCCTTTTCAGCCTTAACAATAGTAACCAATTCCAGTTACACTACGGAAATAAAACAACTGTTTCTAAAAATAAAAGAAAACAATCTCCTAATCACGTAAATTAAGATCAAAACCAAGTCTTGATCACCTCGCCATCATCTAAGACCCGAGAGTAGTCATAGTCGCTCTCCAAGTTGTGTTTCCAAAATCCATTGTCCACCTTTCCTTCATCTGCAAACTCTCCATAGACTGGTATCATTGGAGTGAATCCGAACTCGATATATCCTGTAATCATAGGAAATTCGTCGCCTGGACAGTTATCTGTCCACCATTCCTGCACAAGGTTCATAGCTTTCTCCAATCCCTCAGCAGGTTACCAGCTGTTCTCAGAATCCGCATAACCTTTCCATTTAATAAGGAATTGGTCTAGTCCATAGTGCTGGCGGTGATCCAACACTTGCTCAACTTCCTATTCCAGTACCTCTTCAACTAGGATGGGCGCTAGTTTTGCATAGGGCCTGCCAGGGAACCTTTTAACAGTAGAGCAATGATATACTCCTTCATTGCTCGGTAAATCGTAGCCTCTATCTTGACTGTATAGTTCTGCGTGTAGGAATCATATTCCTAAACGTAGAAGGGTCCTCGCCACCAGAGTTCCAGCTTCTTAGTTCTAGCAGATTCTGTAGTGAATATATCTCCCCTGTCTAACAATCGTTCGCCAACATCAATGGCTTAGTGGGTGGTCCTTCATCTTGCGGCCATCCTGGTACTCCTAAATCTCGCCATCATGACAGATTGATAGGCCTCCTTTCGCAATTCCACATGTTTGTTGAGGAAGTTATTGGAGGTAGGCACCAGGGTGTTTTTGACTCTGATAGTCGACAGGATAGGCTAATCTCGTCTATACACTACTTTGTAACATGACATGTTCAGATCATCAGAGTCTCCTGCATTCTCGTAGGCTGCTAACTCGGGAAGCGCAAGAAACTAGTTGTTCTGGCGCATGTTAGCAATATTCCTTAAGGCGCTCTTTAGTTCTCGAATTTTGCTCTCAACTTGGCCCTTGGTTTAGTGGTGTCCAGGTACTGCCTTGATTTGTTCGATGCCTAAAGACTTGATTCTTTGGGTCCAGAATTGTGATGTAAAAAGTGGGTCAGCATTACTTATAATCGAAATAGGTACCCCATGTGGAGTAAAGATATGGTGCCGGAGGAGGGTGATGGTCTCGATCTCTGGACTGCTTGAGTGTGCAGGAATAAACAAAGTGAATCCAACCGCCCTATCCACAACTATGACTATTATGTCGTACTTGTTGTTTTCAGAGTTTTTTAATAGTCCTGCAAAGTCGATAGCGTAGGAGGTGAATATCTCGTAGGGTACTGGAATAGACTGTGCCTCTCCTTCAGGTAGCAGGTTGCGTTCATTATTCCTTTGACGTAAAAGGCATTGGTGAACATAATCTCGAAAATCCTTCGTTATCTCAGGCCAGAATTTTTGTTTTGTGGCATAATGTAGGTTCCCACCTGCACTGTGATGCCCTTTGGTGTGAATCTTATCAAAAACGATCTCCCTGATTGTCATCCCAATCACTGCATGACCATTGAGTAATTATAGACAATCTTGACCACCCCTGGTCGTTGCATACATTAGTCCATCACTGCTCCTATAGTGGGATACCTTGCCAGCTCTCCCTGTATTGCTTGCAACAAAAGCTTGCTTATACAGGTCATCATTCCTGTAGGCTTGCTCCATCTGTCATCTCCATTGGCTACATATCTCTGCCACCACGGCTGCCGTATCCCGTACAATATTTACTCCCTGGAGGTATGGTACATCCTCCTCTTAATCCTCATATAGCTCATAGGGGGTACGTGTCACGATTGGTGACTAAGCAAGGCAGAACTTCGCATGACTCATAGTTATGAGTCAAAAGGTTGTTATATTTCGCACTATGACTCATTAGAAGTCATGGGGTTTCACATGATGCACACTTGTGCAATCATTGTTATGTTGTGATTGGTTGATTGTGCGCATGACTCAAATTTGTGAGTCATATGATGTAATGATTTTCGCACATGACTCAAACTATCAGTCATGGGTTTCGCGCATGTGACCTCTTTAGGGCACATGACTTATTATATGAGTTATGATTGGTTGGCGCGCGGCGCAGTTGACCCAAAGTAGTCAGCTGATGGATTTCATACTAAGACTTTGGGTGAGTCATAGAGGTCGTGTGACTCACAGGTATGAGTTACCAGGGTTAGGGTTGAGGGAAGAGTGCCTATATAAGGACCTCTAGGCGACCTGTAGTTAGGACTCTTCACGCAACCATCTAAGTTCTTTCCTATACAATTACTTTACCTCTTTACCGTTCCATTCCCCTATTGGCGTTGTGCGATAGGAACCATAGGGTTCTGCTATCAAGAAAACGTAGGCATAGGCCTAAGAGCAATAGTGGAAATCCGCCTAGAACTACTCGTTGCCATAGTACTTCTACCCTGGTGGCTGAGATTATTGCCACGCCCCGTACTGGACTATTACCGCGGCCCGGTCATATTCATCCCACCCAAAGAGAAGTAGTTACCTGTTGCAAAACCAGCTTACAGCATAGGATTGTAACATTTGGTTGCGTCACCTAAGCAACACCCAACTACAAAACGGTAGACTATACAGACAAAGACATCGACCTTACTGAGGGCGAAATCGATACCTCAACACTTGGCCCGGCACTTGAAGAAGCAATTAGCACAAACCTATGCAGAAGCCAGTCACAGAGAACCACAAGTCTGGTGACCCTTGAGCCGGCCTCACCAACAGGATCCCTGGAACCAGAAACCACAAGACCAGAAAGGATGTCAGCACTGGGACCAGCAACTGCCGGTGGAGGAGCAGGAATTCGACTAGCGAGATTTACAACTGCACAGTTCCAAGAGATCCTGACTCTGATAAACAACCAGCGAGAAACAACCAACAACCGGATCAAGTCGAGAAACCTCCTACCTTCTCTGGAACAAGGACCAAACTACGAACCTTCCTAGTGCAATGCCAACTCTACTTTGAAGCGACACAAGAAACAGGACATACGGAACGCATCACCTACGTCAAAAGCTTGTTAAGGGATGCAGCAGCAAGCTGGATAACCCCATTTGCAGAAGGACGCAAGCCGGAGACATGGACTACATATGAAGATTTCACTACACCCCTCAAAGACCAGTTTGGGGATGTGGATGCGGAAAATGCAGCTAGGACAAAACTCGACCGCCTGAGGCAAGGCAAGGAACCAGTCACAGAATACTGAAATGACTTTCGCCTCACAGCTACAGAGGCGAATGAGGATGATGGAACACTAAGACGCCAATTCCTTAAAGGAATTAACCGAACGCTCCAGGACACATGGGCAGCGGACCACATGGTAGCGGCACATGACGATGCCCTTGCAGCTTGGGCAATCGAAAAAGAAAACCGGATCAACATGATCAAGCACCTACAAGGAAACAACAGTACCTTTATCCAACAACAGGAAACGCCCTGGAACAATAACGGAACCTGGAAGTCGGGCAATACTATGGAAACCCGAGGCGACCAAATGGACCTTGATGCTAACAGAAGGCGTCCACGACTAAACCTCTCACAAGCAGAGTTTACAAGAAGAAGGGACAACAACCTATGCCTAGGATGCGCCAGACCTGGGCACAGACTAAGTAATTGCCGAAATGCAAGAGATGAGAAGGACCATACTAGGCAGTTCAACAGCAAGACCAACTATAATCGCTGGAAACCACGAACCAACCTACACAAAATGGAAATTAGAGAAACACCTGAAGAGTTGGGAAACCAAGAAAGTCTCCAGTAAGAGATGGGCTGCGGGACAACAAAACCAAAACCAGCGGAATTGGCAACATCTATATGGCACTTACAAATACGGAAACATTGGAACAAGAAAAACACCATGCAATGGTCAAAATGCGTTTACATGGCAAGGACAAAACAGTCATCATCAACGGCATGATTGACTCGGGCGCTACAGAAAACATATTGACAAGGAATTCAGCAACAAACACGGTATACGAACAAAAAAAGTGAAAGAAATACGGGAAATCTACCTTTCGGACGGGGAGCCGAGCGCTATTTGTCCAATTACCTATATTGCGGTAGTACCTATGGATATCGGCAGCTATAGGGAAGTGGCAACCTTCCAAATCGCAGATCTTCCCAACCATGAGGCAGTACTAGGGCTGCCATGGTTAAGAAGACACAACCCCAAGATCGATTGGGAAAACAATAAGATCACATTCGATAGCGAGTGGTGTACACGAGTATGCCTCGTAAGCTCGCCAGCAGTAGACTTAGTCCCTGAATCGGAAGCCCTGGAAGCGAACTTAGAGATACAGTTCTCCACGATTCAGGCCAAGGATGTCCAGAACATCAAAATCCAAAGATTGAGCAATATGGCCACACTCCCTACCCAGGGGTCGGCCAAGGCTGCAGGACATGACCTGTATGCAGACGAGAGAATTACGATACCGGCAAAAGAACAAGGAATCGTCAATACCGGGATAGCTATAGGACTACCAGAAGGCACCTATGGGCGGGTGGCTCCACGCAGCGGATTGGCAGTTAAACACCAGCTTACTGTGAATGAGGGAGTAATTGAGGCCGACTACACAGGTGAAGTCAAAGTGGTCATGGTCAACCTGGGAAAGGACAATTACACAGTTGAGCCGGGAGACCGCATCGCACAATTGATATGCGAAAAGATTGTCATAGGACAATGCGAAGAAGTGGAGCAAGTGGCTCCCACTAAGAGAGGCGCAGCAGGGTTTGGAAGTACGGACCACCCCAAACGCCAAAAGATTGAGATCAACGAGATCTCCGCTACGTCATTCTGAAAGTTCTACCGAAGAGGCGAAGTAACAGGAATCCTCAAGTGGGATTATAAGATGAACGAACCTACGAGGATCGAAAGGATCAATGTCAGCACCGAATTGGATATCAAGGCCAAGAAAGGACAAGAAAAAGACAAAACCAGAAACATTGTGCCAAGGGAATACCACCAGTACCTGGACATGTTCAAGGAAGAGGAAGAAACTCGGCTACCACCCCACCGACCAAAGGTTGACTTGGATATCAACCTCAAAAAAGGAGTAACAGTACCAGTAAGAAAGCTATACCCATTGGGCGAAAAAGAGCTGGAAGAACTAAGAGAATACATCAGGGTCAACAAGAACTGGGGCTGGATTCGAGACTCTTATGCAAACGGGGGATCACCAATCCTGTTTGTTAAGAAGAAAGACGGCAGGCTAAGGCTATGCGTGGACTACCGAGGGCTCAACGAAGTCTCCAAACGAGACCGATATCCCCTACCACTGATAGGAGAAGCCCTCGCAAGGATTAGAGGAGGCAAGGTCTTTACCAAACCAGAAATCCGAAACGCATATCACAACATCAGAATCAAACACGGAGACGAATGGAAAACCACCTTTACCACCAAATACGGCATATACGAATACACGGTCATGCCATTCGGACTCAAAAATACACCTGCCGCCTTTCAGCGATGGGTTAATAGGATTCTCAGCTGGGTTCTGGATATCTGTTGTATCGTCCATTTAGATGATATTCTGATATATTCTGAAAACCTGGAAGAACACCGAACCCATGTCAGGATGATTATGGAAGCCTTGAGAAAAGAAGGGCTGACACTGAAGCCATCGAAGTGCGAATTTCACAAGGAACGAACTGAATACCTAGGCTTCATCATCGACAAGGACGGAGTCAGCGTTGATCCTATCAAAACAAAAGCAATATAGGAATGGAAACCACGCGAAAGTTTGAAAGTAATACAGTGCTTTATGGGATTCTGCAACTTCTATAGACGATTCATAGAAGGGTTTAATCGGATAGCTAAACCACTCTATCAACTGACGAAGAAGGACTGCAAATGGAACTGGACCGAGAACCAACAAAAAGCATTCGATGAATTGCGCAGGTGACTTACTTCAGCCCCACTACTGGTACACTTCGATCCAACCAAGGAAATCATGATTGAGACCTACACTTCAAAATATGTATGCTCAGGCATTCTATCACAGAAGGGGAGCGATGGAAAATGGAGGCCAGTGGCATACCGGTCAAAAACAATGACGCCTGCGGAATGCAACTACGATATCCACGACTAAGAGCTCTTGGCCATTGTCCAAGCCTTGAAAGAATGGAGAAGATATGCAAAAGGAAGCAGACACCAGGTCCTGGTCCTCACAGACCATAGGAACCTGATACCATTTACCACGATAAAAGAGCTTAACAACAGACAAATGCGATGGAGCGAGACCCTCAGTCAATACGATATCAAAATACAAGACCGACCTGGGAAGGAAGGGGGCAAACCAGATGCCCTTACTAGGAGAGCAGAAGATGTCCCGAAAAAGAACGACGAGAGGATCCAACAAAAACAAAGGAGCCTACTCCCAAAAGAACAATACTACGAAGCCATGGAAGTGGTCAAGTTTGTCGCTGAAGATTTTGGCATCCGAGAAGCAAGCACGAAAGACAGAAAGATAAGAGCAATCCAGGAAGCCCTTAGGAAACGAGAGAAAGAAATGTAAGGAGTGGCTCTAGGGGCATGTGAATGGAAGGAAGGATGCCTATAGCATCAAGGAAAGATTTGGGTACCGGAACACGAAGAGATCAGAACTCAAGTCATACGACAAAATCACGATAACCCTGCAGTTGGGCATGGCGGAACCAGCAAAACTACGGAACTACTATCCCGACAATATTATTGGCCAAAGATTTGTGACAACATAAAGAGATATGTCAAGAATTGCGATACATGCCAAAGAACAAAGCGATAAGGCACGCGCCCTACGGACTACTACAACCAAACGAGGCGCCACACCAACCATGGAAATCGATAGCAATGGACTTCATCACGGACCTGCCGAAATCAGACTATTATGACGCCATCCTGGTGGTTATCGACCGCCTGACAAAACTGAGCCATTACATACCCTGCAACAAGGATATGAACACCAAAGAATTTGTCCAGATATTCCTACAGGAAATATTCCGACTCCATGGACTACCACAAGATATCATCACTGATAGAGGAACGTTATTTACATCAGACTTTTGGAAGGAGAGTACAAAATCCCTTGAAATTGAACGAAGAATGAGCACCGCCTTCCATACGCAAACCGAGGGGCAAACCGAAAGGACGAACGGAATACTGGAAAAATACCTAAGGGCCTATGTCAACTATCAACAAGATAACTGGGCGGAATTTCTACCATTAGCGGAATTTGCATACAACAATGGAAAACAGGAAACAACTAAGACCACACCCTTCTACGCAAACTACGGACAACATCCAGAACATGGGGCGATAGGCCACATGATACTAAAGGAAACCAGGAAAAAGGAAGAGATGGGTCAGCTGCAAACTATCCTACGTCAGGAAATGGTCTGTGCACAATTACGACAAAAAGAAAACTACGATCAACACAGAAAACCCGATCCGAATCTCCAGTCAGGCGAGATGGTCTGGTTACTGCCAAGGAATATAAGGACCACAAGACCATGCAAGAAGCTTGACTACAAGAAAATCGGACCATTCAAGATCCTTACGAAAGTGGGCACAAGTGCCTATAAATTGGCCTTGCCCCAACAGATGAAGGTCCACAACACCTTCCACATCTCACTTCTCGAACCATACCAAGACAATCACTTCCCCTCACAAAAGCAATCACCACTACCTCCAATCGAGATAGAAGGAGAAAGCGAGTACGAACACGAAGAAATCATGGATTCACGGAGACACCGAAAACACTTACAATACAGATCCAAGTGGACTGGCTACTCACCAGAACACGACAAAACTTGGTACCCTGCGGAAAACTTCAACAATGCCAGCATCGCCATTGAACTTTTCCATCAGCAGTACCCAAGAAAACCCCGAGTGGGTTACAGTCAAAATCGAACTCTCGAGGCAAGACCCAATGCCATTGGGTCCAAACGAAGGCAGGGGCAATAGCCCCAAGGCTACTACCCCTACCAGCCCGCCATACGCTACTCAGGAAGGAAAGGTAAAGCAGGCAGCACACAATACTCTTTCGTGGACTGCCTGTTACGATGATTCCTGCAACACTCATTTACGCGACAAGGAAGGAAGCAATTGGTTTCCACGACAGTCCAAGTTGCGCAAACCGCAACAACCACACAAGGAAACATCCTGGAAATACTGTTTCAATGACACTTGTCGTACTCACAGACACGACAAAATCAATGCTGGGTTTTGCCCAAGACGAACCGGGCAAGCGGCACCCCTTACTAAAAACGATGCACGTATTAGGAAAAGAAAAACAACTATGAGGAAATAGTTGAAGGGAGAGGGGGGCGAATAAAGCGAAATCGAGACGATCCTCGATGAAGAGAGTTTGCAACGACAGTTGCAAGGGCTACGAGAACAACTTGGCACCGCCGAAGCCACAATCGAGGCCCAAAGAACTGATATGCGGATATTTCAGAGAATGATTGATGACCGGGACCGGACTATTAGGGCGGCACACACCACCTTAGAGGAAGTCCGGAGGAACTACCCGTCGGCCGAATATCAAGTTCGGAAATTGCAAAAGGAACTGTGCAGGTTTGGAGAAAGCCTGACGAAGATGGGACGTTAAGCCAGAAGGGACTCAGCCTTAAGGGAGAGGGGAGCTAATGTCACGATTGGTGACTAAGCAAGGCAGAACTTCACATGACTCATAGTTATGAGTCACAAGGTTGTTATATTTCGCACTATGACTTATTAGAAGTCATGGGGTTTCACATGATGCACACTTGTGCAATCATTGTTATGTTGTGATTGGTTGATCGTGCGCATGACTCAAATTTGTGAGTCATATGATGTAATGATTTTCGCACATGACTCACACTATGAGACATGGGTTTCGTGCATGTGACCACTTTAGGGCACATGACTTATTATATGAGTTATGATTGGTTGGCGTGCGGCGCAGTTGACTCCGAGGAGTCAGCTGATGGATTTCATAATGACTCATAGTGAGTCATAGAGGTCGTGTGACTCACAGGTATGAGTCACCAGGGTTAGGGTTGAGGGAAGAGTGCCTATATAAGGACCTCTAGGCGACCTGTAGTTAGGACTCTTCACGCAACCATCAAGTTCTTTACTATACAATTACTTTATCTCTTTACCGTTCCATTCCCCTATTGGCGTTGTGCGATAGGAACCATAGGGTTCAGCTATCAAGACAACGTAGGCATAGTCCTAAGAGCCAAAGTGGAAATCCGCCTTGTACTACTCGTTGCAATAATACTCCTACCCTGGTGGCTGAGATTAGCGCCACGCCACCTACTGGACTATTACCGCGGCCCGGTCATATTCATCCCACCCAAAGAGAAGTAGTTACCTGTTGCAAAACCAGCTTACAGCATAGGATCATAATAGTACGTTGGTGGTTAGGGAGAGTACGTGGCTCAATGACTGTTAAAAGCCTTGGTGGGCCTAGTACCGCATTGGATTAGAGAGGCCGTGTAGCCTCCTTTTCTGGTTGTTGGTAAGGACTCTCCTGGCCCTCATATTCTGAACTCATGTCTCCTAGTTCTTTGTTCAAACGTCGCCTGATTGCATCCTGGTCCAGTACCGGCAGTAGGGGTAGCAAGATGCTATTCCTTTCTTTTTAAGTAGAGACTAGCTCAGGTAGAACTATTTTGTCTCCGAGCTTCTTGTACTCATCGATGGTATACTGCCGATCATAACATGCACTCCAGTGTATGCTCACATGATTTCTCTCGTCATCGCTGATCTCTGGAGTGACTCTGTCTCCGCTATCGTTTCCTGTCCTAATAGAGCACTCAGAGCTGTCCTATGAAAGTGGTTGTTGAATAGGAAGTGGTTTCAAGGGCGACATATTTGATGATGCTAACGGTATATTGTGAGGATTTGAATCTTCTTCATTGGTAGTGGCTTGAGCGTCATTTGGTTCTGGATCAAATTGCTCATAAAGGCGGGAAAGAGCATCAGCTAAATAGTTTCCCTTCCCAGGCCTATAACATATCTTTGCCTCGTATTTTCCCAAATGGGTTCGCCACCTTAGTTGCTTATGTGAAGGGGCTCTTGGCTGTCTTCAGGTACACCAATGGTTGTTACTCAGTTATGATTGTAAATTCATGCCCTGCAAGAATCTCATCAAAGGAGGTTAAGGCATCCATAATTGCAGATACCTCCTTGTCTATAGTTCCATAATTCATTTGTGAGTGAGTGAATTTCCTGCTGTGCAATACAGGAGGCCTCGCTGTTTCATGGGTGTCTCCTTATCCTACCTAAGCTCCTACCCCTGAGTCAGAGGCACCCTTAATGAGCCACATCTTTTGTCCTGAGGTGTGGTTGATCAGTCTCATAACCTGATTGTGTTTGGCGATCTCCTTCACATTCTCGATGCATTGATCATATGTTGTTGTCCAGACAAACTCATCACATCTGTTAAGAGGCATCAAGGGTGCTGCTATCGTAGCGATATGTGCTAGGAATTGGCTAATGTAATTTACCAATCCTAGGAACTCCTGGAGTTGCTACTTATTCTTTGTTGTATCACACTTACCAATCCTCTTAATCTTTTTAGGGGATGCTTTAAGCCCCTTGTCATCGATGACGTGGCCTAATACTAGTAATTCGGTTGCAAAGAAGTCCGTCTACTTTCTGCTCGCAAAGATCTACACTTTGTCCAACCTGTCACCGAGCGCTTAAACGTGTTTCAAGTGGTCAGACTCTGTGTTGGAAAATATGAGTATATCGTCGATATAAACCTACACAACCTTTTATAGGTAATCTGAGAGTCGATTTGACATGATCCTCTTGACTGTACCTCTAGTATTCATGTCTCCTTATAATATAACTTTATTGATGAAACCTACGAAGGCTGTTTTGAAACTGTTATATTTGACATCGTCAGGGTGAACCCTGGTTTGAAAGTAAGCATCGCTTAGGTCTATCTTGCTCCTGTACCTTCCTCTCACTAGAGCATTGAGTGATCACCTTTGTATAGGAATAGGTTCGTCATCCTTTGGAATGTGGTCATTTCTTGTAGTAAGGTCCGCTAGACATCTGATCTTGCCATCAGTGTTCCATTTGATTGTCACAAACATCAGTACTGCTCCTGGCAATTCTGCTCTTTCGATGACTCCTTCTCACTGTTTCTGGTCTAGCCAGGCTTTAAGTTGAATCTCAGTCTTTTCTGGTACTGAGTATGTTGGCATTGTCTTCAGATTCTCTAGATTCTTCAATCTGATTAGGTAGTTGATATAACTGAAAGGTGGTAACCTTACAAGAATCGGATCTGGGAATTACTTCGGGTATTGTTCCAATATCTCTTCTGTGCATGTCACAGCTGCTCAGATTCTGGCACTTGTTGGTGTGCTATTTACCCCTACCTTATGGTCAGGAAAATGAATCCTCAGCTTTCCACATTCGACTGATGCTTTGTTTCATGATAGGAATAGTTTTCCGATCAAGGCATCGTACTTGGCTAAGTTTCCCACCATTATTCTATTGCCAGTAGTCTTCATCTTCCCAATCGTTATGCTGACATTGCATTCTTTCTGGGATTCAGATCGTGACCCTTTCATAGCTATATGATTAGTTGCAGGAGTTGCCATTCCAGTACATGGGATTCCATGTGTAGAGACAAAGGTTGCCCTCAAGCGGTCCATACCTATTTTTCCTGTATCAAATAGGACTCTTGCTTGTTTGCCGTTAATCCGGATCGTTCCTTCCAATGCTGTATGACTCTTATCACCCTCAGGTAGCGTGTTATGTACGGATGCATTGGTCTCAACTTCTAGGGCGTTGACATATACCTCATCTTCACTGCTGGCTTCTTCAACTCGATTCAATAATGTCTACTTCTTGGATGTCTTTCCTTTGCCTTTGTCGCTTTTGATGGATCAATCCTTTGCCATATGTCCTTCACCACCACAGGTAAAGCATGCTCCCTTTTCTCTTGGAATTTTTGTTTTGCTAGATTCCTTTTTCTTCCATTGAGGTTTGTTGTCCTTCTTGGAGTTGTCTTCCTTGTATCGATCCTTCCGCCCATCCTTTCCTTATGCTCCAGTATCATGGAGGATTTCAGCGACCCTTTCTGCATAGGCTATCGTGGTCTGGACCGTTTCGCTAAAATGGCACCATCTTTCGACATCTCGCCTTAACCTAAGATGCATACATTGGAAGAAGCTTTGAATGAAAGCATGTTTGGTAATGATGACTTCTTGTAATCTTGATCGGTACATCAATCAGTCAGTAGCCACCGCGGGGATGTACTTTGTATTCTGATTCTTGACTTGCTCAATCTCATGGAATCGTTTGTAGAGATCATCCTTCTGCCTGGGTGACTGGAATCGTTCTCTTTACCAATCAATAACCTGATCTCTGTTTAAGTCTTCACTAAGGTTTTCTGCCGCCTGGAAGGCTGCTTCCTGAGCTCTCCCTTCTGTGTACAGTACCTAATGGTTTCCTGCTACCTCTGTTTTGGAGTTGACTCTATGTAGTCTTAGGTATAACTGGACTGACTGATACCAAAGATCGAACGCTTCTGGCTTAAGGTCCTCTCCTTCACCACTGAAAAGCTTTGGTGTAGGAAGGTTGATGCTAACCTTCGCTGTAGTTCCTGGTGTTGGTTCTATAACCACTGACGCACTACTAGGTCCTGGATTCGACATGTCGTCGAAATCACTAGAGCTCTCTAAACTCTCTTCGCTGTCTGAGCTGCTTGGATCATCCTTGGGTGCTGCTGGTTGCTTTCCCTACAATCCCTTTGGCGTATCGGGGAACTCTTCTGTAGTTCTCGCTTTCACTTTGGGAAGTTCCTTCACAGATTCTACTAGCGCTTGCTTTGTTTGGTCTCGTGTTAACTGTCTTCCTACTTTGTCTCTTTTGAAGCTGGATGCTGTTGATTGTTCACCTTTGATGCTCTGACTGCCGTTGTTTAGCTATGTTCCTGACAGAGGATCTGCTTACCTGACCTCGCCTGATGTCACTCGTCACCTATCATGGGCCACTGCTTGCAAGCCTAAGGGTTCCAAACATCTTTCTGCTTATAACTCAACTACTTGTGCAAGTTAAAAAAATTTAACGCCTTCCTGGATGTAGTAGGCACCGAGAAGAATGCGTCTCAGTAAGATATAACGATAGCAACTCAGATACCAAACAGTCAGCACTTCAAGTAAGTATTACTAGCAGAGATCTCGATAAGTTGTTTAACAGCCGTTGATTACTAGATTGCCAGCTTCGCTTAGTGCTAGACTTACTTACTCTAGTTTCGTGCGAACTGAAAAGAAGTAACTGCTCAACCAAGTATATTGTAAAATCTGTCTTAAATATCTGCCCTGTCTGAGGTCCAGAGGGGCAGTCTTATATACATGATCTAGCTTTTCTGAAGCTTTCCATATCCTTCTATTTGATTTCCAATCAACGGATATAACCAAGCTCGGCTTTGTAAAGTCCTCTAATAAAACAAATGCCTCATGCACCTAAACGGTACTGCAAACAAAATATGTATCATCCTGATACATAAAACAAAACATAAAACCTATCAGATAGCAGCCTGATACATAAAACCCAACATAAAACAAACTAAGTATCAAATGATACTTGAAACCAATCATAAAACAAACTATTTATCAAACGATTCTTGAATCCAATCATAAAATAAACTAACCTCTTGCTAGCCCTGCTAGTTTCCGTTAGCATTGTCCGTCTTAACAATTGTAACCAAAACCGGTTTCAGCTCCTGTTCCTTGCTCTCCTTCCAATAGCATTGAGTAATCTCCTTAGATTAGGAATAGGTTCATCATCCTTCTGAGTGTTGTCATTTCTAGCCATTAAATCCACTAATGGTCTAATTCTACCATAGGACTTTCAATGGATGAACATCGGTGCCACTCCTGGGACTTCAGCTCTTTCTATAAATCCTTCTCGCTGTTTCTGGTTTAACCAGTCCTTTATCTTAATCTCTTGCTTTTCTGGCACTGAGTAGATTGGCGTCGTCTTAAGGTTCTCTATGTCTTTTAACCTGATACGATGGTTGATCTTCCTTAAAGGTGGTAACCTTTCAGGAATCGGTTTTGGGAACACCTTCGGGTATTGTTCCATTATCTCCTCTGTACTTGTTACAGCTGCTCGAAATCTGGCACTTGTTGGTGTGCAATTGACCCATATCTTATGGCCTGGAAAGTGAATCTACAGGTTTCCGAATTCAACTGCTACTTGATTTCGCGCTACGAATGGCATTCAAATCTATTCATCGTATTTGGCTAAGTTCCCTACAATCATTTTATTTCCAGTAGTCTTCATCTTCCCAATCTCTATACTGACTTTGCATTCCTTCTGGGATTCTGATCGTGACCCTTTCATAGCCATATTAATAGTTGCAGGAGTGGCCATTTCGGTACATGGAATTCAATGTGTAGTGACAAAGGTTGTGCTTAGTAGGTCTGTTCCTATTATTCCTATATCAAAGCGGAATCTTGCTTGTTTGCCATTAATCAGGAACATTACTTCCGATGCTGTATGACTTCTGTCATCTTTATGTAGCGTATTCTGCGCTGATGCATTAGTGTCTACTTCTTGGGCATTGACATATACTTTCTCCTCTCTGCTAACCTCTACAACTCGGTTCTTTGATGTTTCCTTCTTGGGTGTCTTTGCTTTGCCTTTTCCGCTTTGCTTGGACAATCATTTGCCATATGTCCCTTATAGCGGCAGGTAAAGCATTCTACTTTTTCTTTAGGAGTCTTAGTCTAACTTGATTCCTTTTTCTTCCATTGAGGTTTGTTGTCCTTCTTGGAGTTGTCTTCCTTGTATCGATGCTTCTGTTTATCCTCTCCATAGACTCTAGTAGTGTAGAGGATTGCATTGACTCCTTCTGCATAGGCTATCGTGGTCTAGATTGTTTCGCTAAAATCATATCATGTTTCGACATCTCGCCTTAACCTATTATCCATACATTAGAACAACATTTGGATGAAGGCATATTCGGAAATGGTTCCTTCTGGTAATCGTGATCAGTATATCAATATGTCTGTAGCCCTGTGGTGATGTGCTGCGTCTTCCCATACTTGACTTGTTCAATCTCTTAGAATTGTTTGTAAAGATCATCCTTCTGCGTGGATAACTGGAATCGTTTTCTTAATCAATCAATAACCTGATCTCAGTTTCAGTCTTTGCCATAGTTTCCTGCAGCCAGAAATGCTGCTTCCTGTGCTCTTTCTTCTGTATACTGCATCCAATAGTTTCTCTCTCTGTCTGTTTTTGAGTAGACTCCCTGAAGTCCTAGGTATAACTGGACTGAGTGGTACCAACGATCGAATACTTCTGGCTTAAGGTCCTCTCCTTCACTGCTGAACTTCTTTGGTGTAGGCACCTTGATACTAACCTTTGCTGTAGTTGATAGTGTTGGCTCTCTAGCCACTGGCGCATTACAAGGTGCTGGATTCTACATGTCATCAGAATCACTAGAGCTGTCCGAGCTCTCTTCAGTGTCTGAGCTGCTTGGATCGTCCTTGGGTTCTTCTGGTTACTTTCCCTTTAATCCGCTTGGTGTACCAAGGAACTCTCCTGGAGTTCTAGCTTTCTCTTTAGCTAGTTCCTTCGCCGATTCTGCTAGTGCTTGCTTTGCTTGGTCTTGTAATATCTGTCTTCCTACTTCATCAATATTGAAACTAGATGCCTTTGATTGTTCGCCTTAGGTGCTCTGACTACCTTTGATTTTAATAAGTTCCTGTCACAAGATCTGCTTACCTGACCTTGTCTGAAGTCTCTTGTCACCTATTCAGGGCAACTGCTTGCAAGCCTGAGGTTTCCTAACCTCTGCCTGCTTCTAACTCCACTACTTGTTGAAGTTAAAAAAATGTAAACCCTTCCTGGGTCTATCAGGCACCAAGAGGAATGTCTTTAGGTAAGGTATAACGATAGTAACTATGATCTCAAACTGTGGGAACTTCAGGTGACTATTACTACTGGAGATCTTGATAAGTTGTTTAACAGCGGTCGATTACTATATCGGCAGCTTCGCTAAGTCCTAGACATACTTGCTGTAGTTTCGTGCCAACTGAAAAGAAGTAACTGCTCAACCAAGTATATTGAAAATTCTGTCTGTCAAAGTCTGCCCTGTCTAAGATCCAGAGGGGCTGATCTTAAATACATGATATCGCTTTTTCCAAAGCTTTCCATATCCTTCCATTTGATTTCCAATCAACGGATATAACCAAACTCCTCTTGTAAAGTGCTCCAATAAAACAAATGCCTAATACACGGAAGCGGATCGATATTGGACTCTTATGGCAATGGGGGATCCCTAATCCTATTTGTAAAAAATAAGGAAGGCAAATTCAGAGTAAGTGTCGACTACCTAGGACTCAATAAGGTCACCCAACAAGACCGATACCTGCTGCGTCTCATTGTTGCAGTGCTCGACAAGCTCAGGACTCCCAAAGTCTTCACAAAACTAGTTTTTCGCAACTCCTATCACAACATCAGAATCAAGGACAGAGAAGAATGGAAAACTATATTTATAATAAAATACAGCATTTAAGAATATACTGTTATGCCATTCGGACTAAAGAAAGTGCCGGCAGCTTTTCAAAGATGGTTTAACAGGATCTTGAGTGCATACCTGGACATATGTTGTATTGTCTCGCTAGACAAGATCCTGATATATTTGGAAAATATGGAACAACATCGAACCCATATGCAGAAGATTATGGAAGCATGAAGAAAGGAAGGTCTGTCCCATAAGCCTCCCTAATGTGAATTCCACAAGGAACGAAAGGAATACTTAGGGTTTATTATTGACAAAGATGGAGTCAATGTTAACTCTGTCAAAACTGAGGCACTATGGGAATGGAAGCCACCAGAAGCCAAAAAAGGCATTCAAAGATTTAGGGGGTTCTGCAACTTCTATCGTCGGTTCATAGAGGGGTTTACCTGAATAGCCAAACCCGTATATGATAATCACAAAAAAGCAATCCAAATGGAATTGGACAGAAAAACAACCACCGGCATTGGATATACTCAGAAGACGACTTACTTTGGCATCACTCCTGCCACATTACGATCCTAGCAAAGGAATTATGATTGAAATAGATGCATCGAAATATGTATGCACAGGCATACTATCGCAAAAAGGAACAGAGGGATAATGGCAACCAGTAGCTTACCGGTCAAAGATGATGTCACTGGCAAAAGGCAATTACGACATTCATGTCAAGGAATGGCTGGCCATTGTCCAAGTCGTAAAGGAATGGAGAAGCTATACAAAATGAAGCAGACACCAAGTACTGATTCTCACCAACTATAAGAATTTGGTACTGTTTAACATAACCAAGGAACTCCATGACCGGCATACCTGCTAGAGTGAAATACTTAGCCAGTATGATACCAAGATACAATATCCTGCAGGGAAAGAAGGAGGAAAACGAGATTTTCTTACGAGATTCTTTTACGAGAATAGCTGAAGACATGCCTGGAATGGTGGACAAAAGGATCCAATAGAAATAATGGATTTTATTACCAACAGAACAATACTTTGAAGCAATGGAAGTGGTCAAATTTGTGGAAAATGACTTAGAGATCTGTGAAGCAAGCAAGGAGGACAAGCATATAAAGGTTATCCATGAGGCCCTAAAAAGAGGAGAGAAGGAGATGAAAGGAGTGGCCTTAGGAGCATGCCTATAGAAAGATGGATACCTTTGGTATTAAGGCAAGTTTGGGTTCCAGAAGGAGAAAAAATAAGAACTGTGATTATAAAGCAAAACTACAATGCACTAACTGCTGGCCATGGAGGAACAAGCAAGACTATAAACCTCTTAACTCGGCAATACTACTGGCCCAAGATAGACTAGGATATCAAATGATACGTCAAGATTGCGACACCTGTCAAAGGACAAAAGCGATATGACATGCACCATATGGGCTATTTCATTCAAATGAAGTACTACATCAACTATGGAAATTAATAGCAATGGACTTCATCACCGATCTTCCAGAATCAGGGGATTAGGACGCAATCTTGGTGGTCATTGATCGGCTGACCAAGATGATTCATATTATATCTTGTACCAAGGATATGAACACCAATGACTTTATTAGAAATTTCTGGAAGGAAATATGTCAACTTCAGGGGCTACCGCTAGATATCATCAGAGATTAGGGAAGACTGTTCAAATAAGTCTTATGGAAGGAAACTGCAAAATCCTAGGGTATCAAGAGATGACTGAGTACGGCTTACACTCTCAACCGAATGGCCAAACCAAAAGTACCAAGTGCATCCTGGAGAAATACCACTGTGCCTATGTCAACTATCAGGTTGGCAATTGATTATAGCTCTTGCCGCTTGCAGAATTCGCATACAATAATGGAAGACAAGAAATAATAGAGACCATACCATTTTACCTAATTACCGACAACACCCAGAGCATGAGGCAATTCGCCACAATATACCAAAGCAATCAACAAATGAGGAAGAAATGTGAGAGCTGCATGAAGTCTAACATTAGGAAAAGGTTAATGCATATTTGCGACAGAAAGATAACTAGATTAGTACAGGAAACCCGATCCACACCTCAAGGCAGGAGACATGGTCTGGCTAATTTCGAAAAATATCTCGACCACCAGACCATGTCAGAAACTGGCCTACAAGAAAATAAGACTATTTTAAATTGTGGCAAAGGTGGGGTTAAGCACTGACGAATTGGCCTTGCCCCTGCAGATGTGAGTCCATGATACCTTCCACATCTCCCTACTAGAACCATATCAAGCCAACAAGTTTCCTCCTCAGATACTATTACCTCGACTCACTATGGAGATAGAAGGTGATAGCGAATACAAGCCTTAACAGAATATCGAGTCTCGCCTACACAGAGGGCGACTACAATACAAAGCCAAGTTGACTAACAAATTACCCATACATGATAAAACCTAGTAGCCTCCTGAAAACATCAACAATGCCAGAATCGTCATTGAAAGTTTCCATTAGCAGAACCCACCAATACCCAGGGTGATATCTCATCAAGATCGAACCCAAAACACAAGAGACAGCAACGATGGGACACACCAATGGCTGGGACAATAGTCTAATAGCAATCACACCAACCAGTCCCGAGTATTCGAATCAGTGAAAAAACGCAAGGGCAGGCTGAACACAATTCTCTTATGTGGACTGCCTGCTATGACAATCACTGCAACATTCATATACGCGCTAAGGCAGGAGGGAATCTGTTCCCTAAACAGCCAAAAATACACAGATAATAACAAGTACAAAATGAGATGTCCTGGATCCACTGCTTCAATGACAACTGCCATGGATATGGACACGACAAAATCAATACCAGGTATAAGCCAAGATAGAAGGGAGATGCAGCTCCCTTAAATAAGAGCGATACACATATCAGAAAAAGGAAAAGAACTGTGAGGACACAGTTGAGCGGAGAAGAGGGCGAAATTGTTGAAACCAATATCAGTCCAGATATAGAATATCAGGAATGACAGACTCTGGTGTTAAGAGAGCACCAGGCCAACAGCGAAGCCACAATAGATGCACAGAGGAGGGACATACACACTTACCAAAAATTGATACCTGAACGAGATCAAGAAATCAGAACGGTTAACATCATGTTGCAGTAGGTTCGCATGAAATATCAGCACACTGAACACCAAGGTAGGAAGCTGTAAAAGGGTTTGCACCGGTGTGGAGAAAGCATGATGAGGATAGAACGTTAAGCCAAATGAGACTCAGGCTTATGAGAGAGAGGAGATAATGTCATGATTGATTACTAAGGAAGGCAGGTTTTCACAGATCTCATAGTAATGAGTGACAAGAGTGGAATATTTCGTGCTATGACTTATTAAGAGTCAGGGAGTTTCTCATGATGCACACTGGTGCAAACATAATTATATTGTGATTAGTTGATCGTACGCAGGACTCATGTTTGTAAGTCATACGATAGAATGAGTTTCGCACATGACTAAAAGTATTAGTCATGGGTTTCGCGCCAGTTACCACTGTGGGGCACATGATTTGTTTTATAAGTTATAATTGGTTTTGGTCAATTGTACAGTTGACTCAGGAAGATCAGCTAATGGATTACATACTATGGAAAAAGGATCACTAGGCGGCCAAAAGCGGGGACATGGTTTGCTTCTCCTATTTTCCTACCCCTACACTTTGTCCTACCACGCCAAAAGTGTACTTGGGTCCCAGGATCCCACTCACACCTTTCCTCACATAGGTCATTGAGTATCCTAAGCCTGCCCATGGCACAAGCTGGTCCCCCTCCTCCCTGTCATTTCACTGCTGCTCCTGCACCACCCTCAGCCACTGCCTCCCGCGTGGACACGCCCCCACACCTCAGGTTCCTGTTGTCCTTCCTTGACAAGACGAAGGAAGTCATCAACTTTTCATCCTTGTAAGGTCTCTACCCTCTCCCCCTCTGGCCTCGATGACCTCTCAACTAGAGAGAATACCTTGATCCCACTCCTATACCGCGCCCTTTGTGCAATTTCTGCCCTTGGCGCCCAGGTTGACTCTCTTTCCTCAGCGGTCACACTTCTCATTGCCGGCATACCCAACCATTCTCCCACAGCAGATCCTGCGGCCCCCAGCCTCTCCTCAATCTGCTCTGATCTTTATGACCAGGCCCATCGTGTAACACTCCCCCCCCCTCCTGCCAGTATTTATGCCCTCCCCATTCCTGCACACCCTGGCACAAGCCAGAGACACTCAGGGCAGCCCTCTGCCCCTCCCCCCCCTCCACCTGCTCCTGCCACTAAAAGCCCCCTCCTGGTAATCCACGGTTTCTCTAGCCATCAGTTCCGGGAGCTTGATACCTCTGCCCCCTCCAATACCTTGATCGTGGTAAGGAGGAGGAATTGGAGAAACTCTCCAGCAAGCCTTACCTCAGCAGTCAAGGTTGCGGCTGCAGCAACCACCCTAGTGACCACGACCTCCTCCAAACCTGGCTTTCCCTCCCCTCAACCACAATGACTGCCCTCTCCACCCCATCTCACCACAGCCGCCTGCAGGTTTTTAGCCCCACTCTCCTCACCAGCCCTCTGTCCTGATGCAGCAGTCATATCCAGCCTCCTTTCTGACCTGACCGCCTCTTTTCTAGATGATGCAAACTCCTCCCACCACTGTGGATTCAAGGCCTCTGTCAACGATCGAGGATCTGTATCCCTCACTAGCCTTGATGGTCAGGTCCCTGCCCTCTCTTACGCCTCCTATATTGAGGCTCTTACTAGGCGCCTCAATCAATCTTTTCCAGTTGGAGACAAGCCATGGCTTCCCTTCCGCCCTGCCCCGACAACCGTTCAGACAGCCATCTGCTCTCTCCGCTCCTCCTGCCTCCCCGATAATAAAGATGACCTCTTCTCCCACCTCTACACCTCAATCCTTAACTCCACTGGTGTCCTTGTCCTTTCTGCTCCGTTTCAAAATAGGGACTCAGCCTAACACATGGGCATTCCTGCTCAGTTATTATAACCACCGCCCCTGTGCTGGCCTCCTTCCTCCTACGGCAAATCCCACTATTCTAAGCCAATAGGAACTCTGAGAGGGCTTTATCCTCCTCCTCTTATATACTGTGTCAAAACTGCTGGGCCTTTGGTCATGTGGCCCCCCAATGCAAGACCCCCCATCAAGTCTGTCCTTTCTGCACGGTTCACCACACGAGAGCTGACCCTGGATGCTCCAATCCCTCCTGTCCCAAGCAGGGCAACACCAAATCTGTACTAAATTAGTCCCTAACCTTCCTCCCACACTGCCCGAATTGCGATAGTGATCACTCTGCCCATGACCTAGACTGTCATCTAGGCCCCGACCTCCCTCCATAGCACCGCTTGCCGCCCTGCACCCCACAGCAAATAACGAGATGGATGTCTTGCCAGACCTCCCTCCTGACACCACAATAACCTCACCCACCTCCACACCGCCTCCAGGTCCCTTAGGTCCTGCCGTTGACCTAACCACTCTCAGGCCTATGAGACCCGCCCCGTCCACCCCTGGCATGTCCACTCCTCCTCCCGGCATGGTGCCCCACCCTCCCAGGCGGCGCCCAGCCCCTCTCCTGCCCATCATGATTCAATGGGCTCTGCCCAGTAATGGATTGCACAACTTCCTCCATACCGCATGGGGCCCCAAGGACCTTGTGCTTTCTCTCCCTTACGCAACACAACTGCCTGGGCAGCAGGGATGTGTTTTCCTCCTTTTTTGATTCTTTAGTAGAACTTTCCTTTCCTGTTTCCCTGGTGTGTATCCAGGATCCTCCAGTGTTTCGAGGACGTGTCCCTACTTTAGCAGGCTTCAATTCCTTCTCTCCTCCCTGTTCCTGCCTTAAAAAGCCACGTGTGAGTTGCTATGTTTCTTCCTCCCTACTCTCTATGACTGTCTAAATTCCCATTTTCTTTGAAAGATCTGACACTATAGGCCTTGATTTTTTCCTGACAGACAGGCTGTTTAGGTTTTCCTTTTCGCGCCTTTGGGTATTGAACTTGTATTCTCTCCCTGGCAGGGCTACCTCCTTGTGTACTATTTCTCCTCTGGAGTTGTTTCCTTTGGATGGGTTTCCAGTTCTTTCCTTGGGAGACTTCAATATCCACCACCCTTCCAGTGACCCGCTAGGGGCCCACTCCCCCTCTGAGTTAGCAGTTTTTTCCCTTACTTTTCCAGAGCTGCCGAGCTTGGCTACCAACTCTTGAATACCCCTGGGGTCTTCACCCGCTTCCCTTTGGGTGGCGGGGCCAGACCATCTGTGTTAGATGTTTCCTTCTTTCTCCTCATGGAGCACTCCACTCCCCTCAACTAGCTCAGACCATGTCCCCATTCTGCTCTCCTTTAGGCATTCTAAAGACAAATATCCTCCTGCCCACCCCAAGTGACCCTTGACTGTTTAGGCTACCATCTAGGACCTGCTTGAGGAGCCGACAGTCCATGTAGCAACCTGCCTCCCCACCCCCGCCTCCCTATCCTTATGGTTGGACACCAATTTCGTTCGAGTTCTCTCCCTACTACGCAACTATACCCCTGTCTAGCCCCCATTGCCCATGGGAAAGCCCTGATTGTCACCCCTCCTCTCTGCCCTTAGGAAGTAACACCACTGCGCTGCTTGCAAGACACATGCTTCCCGCTCTTCGAGCGACATCTCAACTGCCACACTTGCCCGCATCGGCTACTTCAAAGACTTAAAGATAGCAAAAAAGGCCTCTGGACCTCCCTCTTCCTCAACGCCACTCCCTCCACCCTCTGGGCCACTAAATGTCTGGGCCTAGGCTGCTCCACCTCTCACTTCCCCACTCTCCCAGGG
Organism: Tuber calosporum; assembly: GCA_003316355.1. Taxonomy (NCBI): domain Eukaryota; kingdom Fungi; phylum Ascomycota; class Pezizomycetes; order Pezizales; family Tuberaceae; genus Tuber; species Tuber calosporum. Next base: position 20,775 of record QFET01008180.1, on the reverse strand, counting down.
GCCAACACCCCCGAGTCTACTAATAACACCCTACTCAATCATTTCTTTCCACCATGTCCCTCCCCGGCTCCCCCTCCATCCTCCGCCCCAACTCCGACCCCCCTGTACTGTCGTCCGATGAGATCTCTGCCGCCCTCAAGGCCTCCTCTTCCGCCTCAGCACCAGGTCCTGACACTGTCTCCTATGGGGTATAGAAAGTGGTCCACCACACCTCCCCCTCCCTGCTTGTTTTATTCCTCTCCCAGCTTCTCCTACATAGTTTCCACCCTCCTTCCCTCAAAAAGCCCAACAGCATAGTTCTGGACAAACCAGGCAAGGCATCCTATAACACCCCAGCCTCCTTCAGGGTCATCGTCTTCGCAAATAATCTCAAATGTTTTTCGAGAGAATTATCGCCTCCCACCTTGCCCTCGTCGCCAGGGCCTGTGGCCTCCTCAGTACCAACTAGTGTGGCTCCCTTGTAGGCCTATCCTCCTTCGATGCGATCACCACCCTTATCTATACAATCCGCACCCTGCACCACCCCGCCCTCTGCATCTCCACCCTCTGCCTTGATATCCAAGGTGGTTTTGACAACGTGGATCGTGATTTTCTCTCCGCTGTACTCAGGAAAAAAGGCGTCAACCACTGCCATATCTCCGGGGTCAGGTCCTTCCTTACCGGCCACACCTGCCGCCTAGTTTTCCAGGGCTCACCAGGAATTCTTTCTTTCGTTTCTGTTGGCACCCCTCATGGGTCTCCTGTTTCTCCTTTGCTCTTTGTTATATATGTTTCTTCCATTTATTTTTCCCTTCTTAGGGGCCTTATTCTTTCCTATATTGATGATTTTACATTGACTGTATCCTTTTCTTCCTACTGCCGTAATGTTCAGCCACTGTAAGCGGCTTTTTCCAGGATCAAGCTCCCCAGGGCAGTGGGCAATGTTCCCTTGAAAGTTCCCAAGACAGTGCTTATCCACTGGCCCAATAAAAACCAGTGGGGCTCTCCTTGCATTATTCCAATACACTTGGATGACCTGGTCTTCCATCCTGCCTACACTCTCAGGTGGCTTGGCTACTGGCTCACCTGGTCCTTTTCCACCTCCACCCTTTTCTCCAAGCCTCTTGCCCTCGCTCAAGGCGCTTTTGTCACTGTTCGCAGGCTTACTCCACTAGGGGCAGGCCTTTCCCCCCACCTGTGGCACCGCCTTACTGTCTCCCTTCTTCTCCCCATTCTTACCTACAAGGCTACCCACTTTGTACCCTTCCATGGTATGCTATGCCACAAGACGGTCTTCTGGTACCAGATCCACAAATAATTATCAATTTCTTCCGCTCGATCAGACTCTCTGTCGTATCCTTGGAGCTGCCTCCCATGGATCACCCTCTTGTGCGCCCCCAGCGTAGGCTTGCTGCACTTAAACTAGTGTCTGCCCCCACCACCATCAACCCAGCCACAGGGCGGCTTCCCCTGGACGTTCCCTATCTTGTCCAAACCCGCGCTTCTGACTCATGGCGCCACCTCGCTAGATGTCTCCAACCCAATGTCAATCCTCTCTACTGGAAAACTGCTCCTACTTCTCCTTCAGTCCATACTCACTTCCTGGTAAATGTGATGGCCCACCTTATCCTCTCCATCTTGGAATACTTGTTCTTCACCCCTATACCATGTGTAGATCTCAAACCCCTCAGTCCTCCTCTACCCCCGCAAACTGCTATGCGCGCTGCCTACACTGGCCTTAGGAGGCGAGCCCACCAGACCCTTATCAACGACTGTGGAGAAGCCTGTCCTCCCATCACCCGACTACCCCTACAAACCGTTCCTGTCCCCATATCCTTTTATGGGCCTGGGAAAGTTCATGGCTGGCCACATTCACCTGATGCATGCCCACATGAGCTAGCTGGCCCTCTATATCTCATGGGCCTTAGAGGGGGAGCCCATCTTTTGTCCACGAGGCTGGTACATGATGAAGACTTCCAGCATGCCATACCCACCTGCGCGGCCACAGCCGATGCCCGGAGGCACCACCTCCAATGCTTCATGGGAATAGGCTCAACCGATTCCATCTGGTCCTACATTCCACTCCTCCTCAACCTTGTCGCCTATTTACGTTAGACGCAGGTTGGCTTCCCCCCTGACATGTTGGTATCACCACCCTCTTCTCCACCTCTTTTAGTCATCCCCACCTCCCTATGGTCTCCTGCTCGCCCGCTTTTTTGCTCCCCATGTTCTTATAACCTCAGGTTTTTCCTTACTTGAAGGCTTGGTTTCTGTATGTTTCCTTGGCTGGTTTTGCCTTACTTGAGTTTGCCGTACATGGTATATGGACAGTTACCTGCCCAGTTGGAGTTTTATGTGCCGATGGTTTCCTTTGTTTTTGGTATTTGGGATTAAGGTTTTGTTATTTCATAGCTAGCGCTGCATGCAAGTTCTTGTACCTTAACCACAAATATATATAATATATATAAAAAAAAAAAAAAAAAAAAAAAACAGTCTATAGCTGGGAGGGCTCTGCCCACTAATGGCTTATGCCTGTCCAGCATCCAACCACCCCACTTTGCACTCACTTCTTTGCTTCGTTCAACACAACAACTTTAGGAGCTAGGATGTATTTCTTTCCTTATTTAACTCCTTTGAAGGTTAATCCCTTCCACCCTCTGTAGTCTATCTGTAAGATCTCACCGTGTATACTAGTCGTCTTGCTGTATTCCGTGGGTTTACTTCCTTTCACCCTCCTTGCCTCTCCTCTGGCTCCCCTAGGGTTGCCTTCTATGTTTCTGCCTACTTGTTAAAGTCCTGCATCATTGTTCCTGTCTTTTTTGACAGGCGGAATGTCAAGGGCTTGGATTTCTTTCAATGCTCAATTGCTTTTAGGTTTTCCTTTCCTATATGTTTAGCAAAAGCCACGGCTATTACGGTACCTCTCTAACAATTTAGCTAGTAGTGGTTGTTGTGACCACAGCGAGTCCATTTCATTGCTGCTTTTTGCTTATCAAGCACCTCATGCGAGATTCCCTTGTTAGCCTTCTTGCAGTCCGTATGTTCCTCCTTGGACTGGTTTCCTGCTTTCCTTCCTGATGGATTAGACTTTGTTGTCTTCCATTGAGAGGTATTGGGTTTATGTTTCTGGTTGGTATATTCTTGTTAAATATTGGCCCTCTTATTCGTGTCAACGCGTTTCCTATTACATGATTCACTGAATGAGGGTTCTCCATTGGATAGTTTCCACTGTTCCAGATATTCCTCCTCTTGTCTGCCAATTTCCCTTATGGTTTTCATCCACAGTTCATCAGAGGAGAATTTAAGATGGGATAAGCGTCAGAGTATTTCATCAAGAAGTTTGCTTTCTACTCAGACCGTCCAACTGAATACTGTAAACCCTTCCTTGATTTTAAAGCTTTCGAAGAGCAGAAGATAGGTGTCTTACTTTGCCTTATAAAGTAAACTGGACATTTCTTTTAGGACTTGTCTTTTCTCTTCAAATGCTGATATATCACTTCTTGATTTCTTACAGAAAACGATCTCAAGTGGAATAGTCCAAGTCTCGCGTATATCTATCTAATCCGCCCCTAACCTTTTGCTATTTCTCCAAGAAGGGTATCACTTTGTTCCCCTTTTTTTCCCCCTGGACAAAAACAATTGAGATTGCAAAATTTTCCCACTGTGTAGGATTGCAATCAAAATGGTTTTCATAGGCAGTCAACCAATTTCGAAGATTTATGTAATCGTTGCTTCAAAGAAATATGGTTGTTCCGCTATTAGCTTTGCTGGTCGGGAGAGTCAACTAATATGTTCTAATAAAGCCTCTGTTATCATGTACTTGGGTATATGGCTTTCAGGAAATTGATGGTAAATGGGAAGCGCATTCCGACCTGTCACCTTTTTCTGCCCTGTCCATCCTCTATGTTACTCTCAGACCTATTATCATATGGGTCAAGGGCTTCACCAAGGTTACCTAGTTGTGGTGGCAGTGGCAGGTTGTTTCCTCTATAGTCAACTCCTTTACCTTTATCCTTCCTATGGCTTGATGCTGATTCCTTTATTGAAACAGTATCCTGTTACTGTATCATCCATTGTTGCTCTCAGATTGATGATCCTGGATCACTATCATCAATAACATGCTGAGTTGGTACTGCAGCTGATTTATCTGCCAGTTGACGTACTAAATCATCAACCTATATTTTCATACCTTCCCCTTGTTGCCTTAATGGTTGAGCTTTAATTTGTTGTTGCTCATTCATCCATCAGGTACATTCCTCTTCCAGTTGATCTATTTTCTATTGAGGTCTATTAGCACCTTTTGTATAATCTAATCCCTTTCTTCTGAGACATGGGCCTGTTGGTGTCAGAATTCTACCTACACCCAGGTACACTAACCTGGACTGCTTCCTTTCAGTATCGCCACTCAGCCATACAGGTTCCTAGCGGCCTTCCAGTATTTCAGTATCATTGATAACCTTACATCTAGCCATCCGCCTTTGCAATAAGCCTAGCTTTGTACACCTATGCCTAGCCTCTTGTTACAATGCTGAGATTGCTATATGATCATAATTAGCACTTTCTCTCAAGGATCGGTCCCGGTAGCGTGATGCTTAGACAATATTTTGCTAGATGTTTCGTGAGCACTGAGAGGCAACTTAGCTACCTCAGTATAGTTCTGAACTCAGGAAGGTGGTCGATCCAAATGTGTCATAGGAGAGCTGATATGGCTTCATGATAGAATTAGGGAAATCTGAAGGGGTTGATTCAGTATCTTGTTCTTCAATCATCCTGACGGGCCCTAAGGGACTAGGAACTAGTGTCTCATCTCATGTCCTAGCCATAGCACCTCACTTAGACACTAAACTAATATCTGTATAAGAAATTTTCAATGATTAGTGGTCAGGTCTTCAGGCCTGAAACTCGTATCCCCAAGAACAATCAGACCACTCAGTATCCCAGTCCTGAAATTTGTACCACTAAAAGTCTTTTTTGTCTAAATGGGTGTTGAATTGTAAAATGTCCCCTGATGTACGAACTAAGCAAGGATTTTATGAACAAGGGTTGTCCAACTCTTTTGTAAATACTGGTATCTATCCAACGTCAGTTACCTGTATTTCTTCAAACGAGAATAAGTTAGATAAAGGATCAAAAATCTGGATATCTTGTCCTGATAAGCAAGTATCAGAGATACTTTTTTATAGTTAGTTCTGTAAAAGTTCAAAAATTGAACATGAGAAAGAGGGTTGAGTCGTGCATCTTCCCTATAATTCTGGATAGAGTATGATTTGGATTTGGTCAATGCTGTTATCCACTATCTATCTTGATAATATATTCTTTCAATATGCTTTTTGTGCATAGCATGTAAATGTCTGACTGCTATTTTCAGGAGATCTAAGGAGTATTCTTCGGAGCAGATATGGAATATGTTATCAAAGTTTTGACGGCGAGGGTGCCCTGAATGTTTGCAATAAGAAAAGATTTAAGCGTCATGGTATTCCTCAGGCATAAGATGAAATAGTCATAAAATTACTGAGAAGCTTTGGTGACAACAGAACAATAATATAGGGTTATAGAGTAGCCAATTTGGTACAGTTGAATTTTCTAAGCCGTGCTTGTATCAAGAGGGTAGGATAACTGTCTGGAGAGCTCCGTGAAGAATAAAGATAAATAGGTAAAGGTTTTCTCAAAAGCTTAAAAAAGTTGTTAACTAATAATTGAATATATTGTTAAGGTCTCTTCTCTATTGCTTGATGATCTCTAAACTATGGGGTTGGACTTTTTCTTTTTGATTATCTCATATATCCGTATTTAGGTATAAGAAAGTGTATGGAGTACTAGATATAGTTAAAACAAATCCTTAATTCCAAATAAACACCCACTACGTCTCCCGTGATCAAAACCTGTACTCCCAGAACCTTCTGGTATATGCCTAACTGCATATCTTGCCTACAAGCAAATAAACCCCCTGCTGGCCAAGGAGAAAACAGGTTGAATATAAGAATCAGGTAAGCAGGAAGCAGAAGGAAAGGCCTCAACGAAAAAGACAACAAGTAAGGAGATTATTAGCCTCTACTTTACACCCATAAAGGTGCCGGCCTATTGGTGATGGACCTCGGATTCTGTGGTGAATGACAGTATATACAAAAGTCGTAGGTGCAGTAAAAAACTAGGACCAACCATAACTGAGGTCAGATATGACCGTGGGCAAGAGTCTAGGAATGGGAAGGTAGTAAGGTACCAGCTGTAGAGAAGGGGAGAGCAGTAGGGTGATAGCCATTATTGAGGCAGTAAGGTGCAAGCTTCAAAGAGTGTGAGCAGGGGGGTGCTAGCTGATCCTCAGTCAAGTGAGGGGAGGTGTGGAGATAAGGAGGAGGAGGGGTAGACCCATTAATCAGGGACAGAACTGGGTGTGTACCCATCTAGGCAGTTCTCAAGAACAGAGAGTATTGGAATCGACCATTAGACTGCAAAGCGACTATAGGCCGGAAGGAAGTTCTCTCCTACTACAAGTATGTCTCCCAGTTCTATAAAGGTAGGGTGTTACGGACTATGCAAATGTTAAGCAAGGCAGAGCAAACAAGCTAAGTACAGGGAAACAAGAGCGGGGAAAGGAGAGGAAACTATCAACATTTATGCAAAAGACAGGATGGACTCAAAGGGGGAGACCCTTATGAGTGCGCTGACAGGGGATGGAGGTAAACAAGTACCCACCCTTAGGAGTGGCCAGTAGGATGTAAACCTGCTTGGTTGAGTTGGTGATAATTTCTTGTGGTATTGAGATTTCAATCGCTGTTGAGGGAGAGGAGAAGTTGGATGAACCTTTGTTATAGGAGACCGCTAGCTATGTATACAATTCTCCTGGTACTTATGATAGCCATATATATGAATTATCCTTATATACCTTAGCCATGGTCATAGAGAGTGGAAACCCCCTTTGACATGGAAAATGTATGCCCGACTCAGTCCAATGATCCCCTGAACTATATTGTATTCTCAAGGTGTCTAGCACTCAACCAGTAGATATCCTTAGATCCATTTGCCAAATAATCTAAGTTCAATTAGATGTAGCCCAGTTGCCAACATACAGAATACTAGTTGATCAGTCTGGATTGCCCTCTCTCTTGCATATATGCACTCAGATGCAAATGCATGCGGATTATCAAGAGTCTTAGTCCAACTAGTGTAGATTCTAGATTTTTTACTGGGGCTGTGCAGCTCTGCTATAGTCACTACTTCTTGTCTACATGGGTTATAGTCATATAGTAACTTCTGGGCTCTATATACTATAACATGATATAATTTGTACCATTTCCCAAATTATTAACACTCAACAACACCTAGCGGCCTGGCAGCACCAATGTTAGACGCAAACAACTTCCAAGTGGACTAGATGATACTCAGGATGTGAAAGAGGGTGAGCTCTAACCTCGACTAATAATCAGAGCCCTCCGGCAACGGCATTGGTCCTGGGAGTCGACAAAGGTACCTTTTGCAGTTCCTCATTTACATAGAAGTGGTAATAGTTAGAGCACCAGTTGGAACCACGTATACGTCGTCGCCATCTTTCCGACTAGATGCTCTACCCAGGGTATATGGAGGGTATTCGTCGCTACGCCTCAGAGGTGGAACAAATTGATTCTGTCAACAACTCGGCGAGTTACATACCATTGACGAGAAGAGAGCCCGTAAACTCCTAGATGGGTATCAACAGGTAATAGAAGTATGCTACTCCGACACATACGGAGAGTACGCTGATAGCCCATATGATGCATCCAAGGTCAATTAATCTATCAGAACAAGTTTATAAGGAGAGGAAGTGAAAACAAGAAGGTATTAGAATAATCGCGAGACCTAGAGATCATGAAAGCCAGCTGCAAAGCTGGATATATTAGCACGAAGCAGACTCAGCCAACAACCAGGCTGGTTTCTTGGTGTTCCTATAAGTAATTGGTATGTTTCAAACTAGGCAACAATAGCTTAAACAGCAGGAAAACTGATTACACCTCAGACTAAGTGGGGTTCACACCCTCACAGAAGTCAGAGCTCTGATCATACCATCAGCTGTGAGGGGAAAGGAAAAGCATTCAGGGTCAAAGGAGATTAGCACTTGGTGTAAAAGATGCTAATTGGGAAGAAAATGTTTGTTTATATCTAGACCAAATGTAGTACATGAATACCCAGATGCGGGATATAAATATTGATGTGCCTCCCTAGCTTTAGCTACCATCTAGCAACCCCGAAGTTATCTTATCAAAATCATCTGTTTGCTCAAAATCTTTATCACTTTATCTACAAGCCTTCCAAGACAATCTCTATTTATAAAAAAAAAGTTAAAAGGATGGTCAGATTCGTTTGCCCTTAGAATCGACTACCCATAACAGTATATTGATAATTCTCCTTGTCACCAAAGTTCAAAATATGACTTTCAGTCATCTCCAAGTCATACCTCAGGAATCACACAAGCACATTGCTGATTCCATCGCACTAGAAGAGCTCCTCCTTGAGCCTAGCCCTCTAAACGATATCTCTTCATTCTAACCAGTACTGGAAGAATCCCTCCTAAGATTCAATTATTTACACAGAACGAACCTTCTTGGTTCACAGACCCACTATAGATCCCTACCAATTCAGATTTTTAAGGAACGTACACTCATTTTTATGGTTGAACTTTCGCGTGAAAATCGCTAATCGACTACTATAATAAACAAGAAGAAACATCTAGGTTCTTTAGAATAACAGACTACTCGTTCGCATCCTCAGTCTGGGGATTTGGGAAATATTCAAACTCCCAATAAACAAAGTCATCACAACAATTGACTATGGATACAGACAAGGCAGTATCTGACATTACTGAAGCTTCGCTAGTGGGATGCAACCATCCACCGAGACGCTTCAGATTCCCTTTACCTCTTCACCACCACTCACATCTTAATGGAGGGCGAAAATCAGCCCACGGTACGGGTTCGAGTACCTGGAGACCTCTCGATGCCAGAACCCATACCTTGGAAAAACTGGCAGAATATGTTGAACAAACTATGGCCTATTTAAACCGAACCTTACATTACTTGGTTGACAATAATTATTTAGCCTACTACCAACTCTCTAGTCAAGCACAGAGTCAGGTGGACCAACTTTAGCACCATGCTAAAGGTATCGCAAAAAGTAACCAAATCATGGGCGAAGAGCTGAAACAGGTCAACAACATGTTAAAGATTGGCAGCAGAGATGGTCACTCTCTAAACGGCAACTACTAAAAGGCTAGAGGCAAAGTTACAAGCGCAGGAACAAAGGGTTACACACTATGAGGTGGTAAGTACTCAAGTTCATGCTAATATTAGTCCAACTGAGAAGGAATCTCTTGATCATAACCGCCTACAGGAAGAGGCTCTTAATCGCCAAAGGGCCAAACTGTTACCAAGGCATTGTACTGTTCAGGAAGAACATGAACAGACCAGACAGCAGTTGAGAAAACTCCACTAACAATACAAAAATGGCCCATTCAAAGAGAAGCCAAGGACAAAAGGCAGAAGGCGGCATGGGTTCAGATGAGTTGTATATTGGCGCGAATTAGCAAGGCAGTAACACAACTATAAGTAGTGAGGAACCCACCCAATAAGTAGGAAACAGTTGAACCACAGGCAGTAGAAAAGTCGTAATTGGAAAAATGGTCCACAGCTGATGGAAGAAACGAATTCTGCTTCCTTCCGTCTTAAGACAATGAAAAAGGGGTTGATTGTCGAGTAGGAAACAACAATTGTGGAAAGGAACCACCACCCTATCTACTGGCGAATACACCAAACCCTGGAGATGATGACCTTGGATCAGAAGACGGTAGTGGCCACACTAGACGAGTTGGTGAGCCATTACGGAGACCCTTACAATATTGAAAGTACGAATCTGATGTAGATGCATGGGTAGACCGACTGGGGCAAGCATTAGCCTGGACCACCCACTGGCAAGCGGATCCACTATACATTTTTTAAAATAGGGCTACACATGATGTGCGAGTATAGATATTATATTATGAAGACTACTTTGGTAGAAATCCTTGGCAATTGAAGGATGAGTAAGAACACATCAAGTATGCCTTGGGATAGATGGAGGGAACCAAGGAGGCCCCCTTCGCAAGAACCTACCTGAAAAAAAATTACTCCGGACCTCAGATTCATTATATATGAGGGTTATGATTTTGGGATTACCTTTCGAGCCAAAGTTACTCCAGGCTTTTTGCTCCTCCATAAGGCACATAAAGCTTTAGGGAAATATAAACGGTCTGGTGTACAGGAGACATCGAGAAATACCTCCTTACCATGAAAAATTATAATATTGAGGCAAAAGTATCTGGTATCGCTTGGAGAACCCTAATTCAGCTGCAACTCCAATTGAAGCTATGCGTACCTTGTCATATGAAAATCATGATTTTGACAGTGAATGGATCAAGGCAGTCAGCAGAGTTACCAAGTCAAAATAATGGTTCAAGAAACAACAATGATTATTCTGGTAAAATAGACCAGGGGAAAGGTAACCTCCAGAAAAGGAAACGAGTGGAATAATCCAGGTCCAGCAAGACCACTGCAGAAAATAAATGAGCCAAAAACCTAGACTGCTGCAGAAAAAGCTGCTTACATATTGATGAAACATGCGGATAAAGGGAATTAAGCCCTTAGGGAAGGAAAGGTTGAGCACCAAAATTGGGTTGAAGCTGTTGAAGGAATCCCTCATGACAAAATTGAAGAGCAAAAGAAAGTCAATCAATGCACATATTGCACTTTGGCCAACCATACTAGAAAGTGATGTAGGAAAAAGAATCAGGTATCGGTTTTAGGACAAAGATGGGCAAATTTCAAACCTCAATATAGGAGACTAGAGGGAACAATGACTGCAAAAGGGCAAATGAGAACTACAACAAGGGTGAACCAAGTCAACCAACCCAGAATTTGAGATCTAAATGACATGGATGAAACCCAAAAGTGGGCTTTCAGGTACCAGCAGGGATAGTAACTAGGTACTCTATTACAGGCCACTTAATAAAACTGAAATCAACAATGGGGCTCTACCTCTTGAAAGTCATACTAGCCGGAATTCTGCACTTTTCCTTCGGAAACACAACAGCCAAGTGTGAGTCACAAAAAGAAATCCATACCTAAAGGTGTAATAGAGACCTAAGAATGACTGGTAACCAAGAAGCAATTACCTTGAATGGTGGCTTATGGTAGTCGAGGACTAACTGCAGTAATCGTAAAAACGAAAAGAATAAGGTGATATGCAACATTTGGTGGATATGGGACCTCAGTACGAAAGACAATCAATTAAACTAATGTCCTTGCAAAGCCCTAAATCCCTACAAAAGCTCAAAGAAAGAGTGGACAGACAGCACTAACAAGGTGCACCTGAAAAAGGACAGGGGGTATCAAGTGCAGCCGGGATCAAGAGAAGCCTTATAGGAATGAACTTGAATAATAGGTCAGCTGGACAACTGAATAATTGAAGAAACAGAACTGGAGTCTACACATCAAGTAAAAAGTTGGCAGAAAATAAGAAACTACGGCTACCCAATACACACACTAGATGGAGCAGGATAAATCCATCCTCAACCTGGACTCTGGCTTTGTGAATAGGTCAGGCACGGTAGACTTATGAGGAAATCGAGGTGAGGTGTGAAGAATCTCCTGATTACAAGAAAGCTGACTATCACCTAATAATACGAGTTTGTCTCCAGTTAGGCAAAGGAAGGTACTAGGCAAAAGGCAGGTGTATGGGAACCCTTCAGCAAGGGGTAAAGACCACAGGTAGTGGGCTGCCCAGTATATGAAAGACAAGGTTTTGGTTTGTCTGAAGTCACTTTTATAGCTGTAACCGTGCAGGCATAGTATCAAACACCCTAGTTACCACAACAACGAACATGTCTATAGAGGAATAAAATTGATTAGTCACACACGAGACCCATACAGGCCTCAAGGGACCTCAGCCAAAGAAACAAAAAGTAAACACATGCCTGGTAATATTATTCCTGTCCAGATGGCAGGGCAACTGTAGAAGCCACTGGGGAACAGTTCCAGACTCAGGTGCAATTAAACTCTGAATCTAAAACATTCTTAATTAACCAAGTACTGGTAAACAAATATCGTTTACCATACCACACAGGTACACATAGCTTCGAGATTTATGCATTTGAAGGAATTACAGCATCAAATGGGTATAAGCATTATAGACATCCCATCCTGTTAGACATCAGGAGCAATGCTTACCCGTCTCATATTCGATGAGAAATTGCTAATGCAAGCAAATATCACCTTATCATACCCTTTAGATTGTGGCAGACAGAACATCATATAATGCACATCAAGGATGAGCAAATATGGGTATTCAAAAATAAAAATTGTCAGAATCAAGTCAATAATTAAGGCATAGAGGTGGTTTTTGAATGGGACGAAACCGTGGCCTATGACCCAGAAGCCCGGTATATTCAAAGAATCTAGGGTGCATCTTCTACACAACCATATGTAACTGAGCTCCGGGAAATCAGTTTGGAATATCATAATTTCCCAAGGGTTTTCGCACCAGAGACTGCTGAGAAATTAATGGGCCAAAAAAGCGTTGACCATGCATGTAACCTACTCCCAAGTATCTCGAGAATCCCAAAGTGACTGTGAAGATAGAATAATGATAGGGGTAGAAGCGGTGATGGATAGGTCTTCAATAGACAAGGTAAAAGATATCAAACTATAAGAGTTGTCGTTCAACTTGTAGTATTGAAGACAATAGTCCTGTGAGGCTTGAAAGTATGAATCCTTAAGGTATTGCAGGCTCTTTAAATACAAGGTTGTAGCTAATTAGACTAAACTAAAGTGCAAACATAGTCTCCAACAAACATGTTAATGGAAGCAGTATAACAAGGTAATTATATAGCTAAAACTGACTATGAAAAGTGAAAGGGTCAAGCTAACAAAACCAGGAATGGAATGCAAACATGGAAGAACAAGCAATCGCTAATATTATACAAACCCAGTAGGTATAGTAGCAGGATAGCGATACCCAAATGGGTAGAGGCAAGAAGGGGGAAATGATAAGTGAAACAAGGAAAAAATAGACAGTTATGAGGTCATAACCAAGTAGGAAGAGACAAGCAAATAGTAGGACTTATCAGGTATATACCCATTTAAGTAATAACTAATATCATGTCATATATAATAGTAGACACATAGTAGGATTCTGTTACAATGAAATTGATTTAATACCCAGCGCAGTACCACACTAGGGCCCAATATGCCCTATATCGGCCCACCAGCTAGATTTACTAAGTAAATACTGGAAGAAAATGTAGGATCAGGGGAAAATTGTGGAGATTAAATATCCTAAAGTGGAACTGCTATTATATCTCCCTAAGCCTGAGGGTTCAAGGAGGCTCTGTGTGGATTATGGACATTTGAATTAAGTACTAGTTGCGAACAAATACCGGTTGCCACGGATGAGCAAACTCCGCAACCAGGTTCCCAGAGCCTAAATATTCTCTAAAATAGACTTGAAAGACTGTTATCACCTTCTGAGAATCAAAGAAGGAGATGAGTAGAAAACAGCATCCCACACCCTATACAGCTACTTTGAATCCAACGTAATGCCATTCAGGCTAGTAAATGTACCGGCAAAATTTCTGGCCATGATGAACAAAATTCTACTAGAGTCTATAGATCCTGGGGTAGTGGGATACCTTGATGATATCCAAATTTACTCCAAAACAGAAAAGGAACACTTTGAATTGGTCAAACAGGTCCCATCTCTACTGGATGAATATGATCTGGTGGGATCAACAACTAAGTTGGTGTATCACCTGAACACAGAGGAGTTATGGGGATATATTGTGGCCATTGAAGGAGTTACAATGAGGGAGAGAAAAGTCGAAAGCATTCAAAATTGGAAAGCACTGAGATCCGTAAAGGAGGTAAAAATATTCCCTGGTTTTGCTCATTTTTACCGATGTTGCATTAAAGATTTCTCCAATATCTGCAAACCTATTACCGTAATATTTAAAGGAGACTATAGGAAATTTACCTAGGGACCAGAATAAGATGGGGCATTTGAAGAACTTAAACAAAGATTCATCTCAGCCCCAATACTTGTATATTTTTACCCAAAAAGAGAAACTATAGTAGAAACTGATCCTAGCAATTTTGCACTACGATATGTCCTGTTGCAGTTCTAAGACAGAAAACTGCATCTGCTGGTATTCCACTAAAGAGAGCTAAGCCCAAACGAACGAAACCATGATATCCATAATAAGAAGCTCGTAGCGATTCTAGAGGTATTTAAGCAATGGAAACAGTTCCAGGTAGCAACAGACATACCAGTAACTGTCTATACGGACCACCAGAACCTAGACAATTTCCTTATGACTAAGGTATAGAATCTACGACAGATACACTATGCTCAACAACTGGTACACTACAATTTCAAAATGGTCTATTGACCAGGAAAGTAGGGCGGAAAGCCAGATACATTAAGCTGACAGCCGGAGTACCATCCCTAGGAAGGAGCTGCGCATAGGGAACTGTCAATACTTTAGCCTTCCTATTTCCAAATCACACTGGTTCAATTGAGTCAATGAGAAAGAGAGGAAGAAATAACTGCAGCAGGGACAACATGTTCTGTGTTAGTTAACTTGGTATTATTATAAGCACGAATACTTACTAAATGCTCCTAACTTGAAGCAGGGCATGACCTATACACACTAGCAGATTTGATAATCTCAGCCAAAGGACAACTACTAGCAGAAACAGCAATTGTAATGGGATTGCTACAGGGGGCATACTCTCACTTAGGACTGCAAAGTAGCATAGCAGCGAAGCATGAGATCAGCAGGGGCGGAGGTGTAATCGACGCTGATTACACCAGACAAGTCAAGGTGTTCATGATAAACTATGGCAAACAAGAATAGCAAATCCGAAACGGGGACTGAATAGCACAAATGATTATGGAAAATATAAATACATTTGAGGCAATAGAAGTCGATAGAATAGAAAATATACTAAGAGTAAACAGCAGATTCGTAAGCACACATCTCTTACCAAGATGATCTCTGGCCATACAGACCAAGGTAGTAGTTGCCTACCTGTAAGCCAACCAAGGCAGAAATGAGTTTCTTGATGAGATAGACCACCAAGCAAGATGGGACCAAGGAATAGTCCTGATGTCTAATGTAATGATATCCAAGGTCGATATTAGAAAATATGACCAAGATCTATTAAAAACCATCACACAAGCAGGACAGAATAATCAAGATTGGCAAAAATGCAAGCAGGAATTGGAGACATTGACACAGGAGGGAAAACCACTACCAGTTAACTGGGTGAAGATAGAAGGATTGATCTATTACGAGAATCGTGTATACATTTCAGAAAATGGGCAGCTACAATCAGTTATAGACAAAGAATGCCATGATTCCAAGGTAGCAGGACATTTTTGGCAGGAAAAGACACTGGAAATAATTACCAGAGACTTTTACTGAAAAGCACTGACAGCATATATTAACCACTATATATAGTCATATGATGAATGCCAACATAATGAATTACCACGACATGTGTGGTTCGGTCTACTACAGTCTCAGGAGGTTCTGTTCCCTGGTTAGTCCTCCATATCTACTGACTTCATCACACAACTACCAGAATAGCAAGGCAGAATACAAATTATAGTAGTTGTGGATCAGCTAACAAATGCAGCTCACTTCATAGGTCTGGAAAACAATGCAACAGTTAAGGATGTTGCAAATGTATGTTAGAGAGAGGTCTGAAAGCTACATGGACTTCCAGGTGAAATCATCTCCGACCTGGATAAAAAGTTCTATAAAGAATTCTGGTAATCGCTATGTAAAGGCTTAGGTATAAAAGGAAAAATGTCAACCGCATACCACTCGCAGACTAATGGATAAACAAAAAGGGCCAACCAACTACTGGAAGGATAGTTAAGAAAGTTGTCTATTATTATCAAGCGGACTGGTACCAGTTGTTACCACTAGTTGTGCATGCCTACAACAATTCAGTAACGAATACTTATGGCATGTTACCATTTTAAGCAAAGTATAGATTCCGTCCACAAACAGATTGGATGAAGGAACGCATAGCCCAAAGTCCCAGTGCCCAGCTATACGCGCACTGGATGCAAGCAATACACTTACAGGCCAGAGAAGCTTTGGAACAACTACGGGAAAATATGAGCAAATATTACAACAATAAGGCAAGTCAGCAACCTAACATCATGGTAGGGGACCTGGTTATTTTAAATGCCAAAAATATAGCTACTAAGCGCCTGTCCAAGAAGCTAAGTCCAAAGCTGTATGGCCAGTATATGGTATTAGAATGAAGGAAAGAACAGGCCTACAATCAACAAATATTGCCCTAATGGAAGATATATCCGATATTTCATATATCGTAGTAGGAACCCTATCAGACAGCCAATCGACCAGGAATGGAACAACCTCGATGCCAGTCAGAATAAATTGATTCAAATCTTGCTTGTGAGATCGAAAGTATCGTGAATAGTGTAATAATCTCTTACACCTAGGGGTTAGAGGTCGTAACAGACAAATCCAGGAGTTAGGCAAGTTTGTTAAATGAACTGGGTGTTCCAGGATGAAAATATCTGGGAACCACCTGACTAGTTAGAATATGCGGAGGTATTGGTGGAAACATTTCATAGGGAGAATCCAGTTATGCCTCAGTGGGCAGATGTAGAATCAGAAGGAAAAGGTTTTACTAGTATAGCCAAGCAAACACCTTACTTTTTTTACCCTACTAAGTCTAGTTCAAAAAAGGAGATATCATTTTGGTTTAATTTTTAATTGTTATTTATTGTTTATTTTTTTATTTTTTATTTTTTAGTTAAGAGAGGGTAACCTTGCAAAAGCGATTTGAGACGACCAGCGTCAGGAGGGAGCTCGTGTTAGGCTCAAACGAGTCCCTAGAACACTACATGACATCCAGGATGGGAATAAGGATGAGCCCAAACCTCAACAGACAATCATACCCCTCCAGTCCCGGTGGTTGCCTAGCGAGGCAACACAGGTAGCAATTGCAGTTGCTCGTATATATAAAATAACGAATAATCTGAGCACCGCTTGGATCCCCGTATACTGCATCGCTGTCTGTCCACCCAGATACTGCTGCTAGGGTATTAAAGAGGGCATCTCTGGCTACATCTCAGAGGTAGAACGAAGTGATTCCGTCAAGAAGTCACAGATTTACCCCCACTTGAAGTTAAGAGTGCTCAAGAAGTTCTAAATGGGTATGAACGTGCAAAGGAAGTAGGCTAATCGAATACATACGGAGAGTACGCTAATGCCCCATATGATGCCTACAAGGTCAATGAACCTATCGCAACTGGTTGATAAGGAGAGGCAATGAAAACAAGAAGGTATTGAATCGATAGTGAGCACTAGTCATCCTGAAAGCCAAGTGCAGAGCAAGTTATGACAGCATAAAGCATACTCAGCCAACAACCAAGCTGGCCCCTTGGTGATCTTAGAGCTAGTAGTACATTCCAAACTCTGCAGCCATAGCTTCAACAGCAGGAAGACGGAGGACAACTGAGACTAAGTGGGGTTCACACCCGCAGAGAAGTCAGAGCTCTGATTATGGTAGCAGGTGTCCGGGAAAAGGAAACACTTTCGGCTTCCAAGAAGGTTCGCAATCTGAGCAAAAGATGAAAGTTGGAGAGAAAATAGTTGTGTATATGTATACCTGATGTAGTCCACAAACACGCAGACGTGGGATATAAATATTGATGTACCTCCCTAGCTTTAGCCACCATCAAGTAACCCCAAAGTTATCTTATCAAAATCATCTGTTTGCTCAAAATCTTTATCACTTTATCTACGAGCCTTCCTAGACAATTTTCTTTACAAAGAAAATATTCCAAGCCTAGTCAGATTCAGTTACCCTAAGAATCAACTACCCTTAAAACCACCCAAGGATCTCCTGTTCCCCCCCCCCCCACCTCACGCCCCTGAGTCTACCTTTGCCCAAATACCCACTGTCCCTCCTTCAGCCCCCGCTACCCTTCCAACTGTTGGTGCCTCAACCTGAGTGACTGTGGTGAAGAAGTGGAGAAGACGGTCACCTACTGTCCTCAAAGCCCACACTTGCTGTGGTTAATGGCCTACTACCAGCCAGAGCTCCTCCAGCTAATAGGGGCATCACCATCATAGCGAGAAATCTCATCATCAAGAGAGATAGTTCTCCTCTCACCCCTACAGCAGTAGACCTTAGATATTGTCATAACAAAGCTTTAACTGTCACGCTTATTCAGAGAGTTACCCTCACAGAGGGGAATGTCACTCTGACCACTATGGATTCACTTAGAGCTACCACCCTCAACAGCAGAGTGTCCTTCTTCCTCCACCTGATTCCTGGTACTACCACTGTCCACGCTAACACTCCTGCTATTCACCTCTTGGTACATGGCCTCGCCACTTCACAGCCACTAGCCATCATTCCCTCTCAGCTCACCACCTTCAATACTTAGCTAGCTCTTGCAGAAGTACTCAGGTGGCTTACTCTTGACAGCAATCGCGAAGGCAAATCAGCCTCCATTGCAGTTATCTCCATTACTGGCCTCTGAGCTCAGGACTTTGTCAATTAATATCTGGCTACCTTCTCCACCACATTCAGAACTGAGCGCCATTAGCACTTCATCAACTTGAGACTGTGCTCCAACTGTTACTACTTTGGACACTACACCAACAAGTGCCCACATCTAACCTCCTACCAGTGGAGCATCCTTACTCATCCTACTGGTGAACACACCTGCTCTACAGCCACCAGTGGCATCTGAAGCCTGTCACAATTGGTGACTAAGCAAGGCAGGATTTCACATGACTCATAGTTATAAGTGATAAGACTGTCAGATTTCGTACAATAAATCAGTAATAGTCATGGGGTCTCACATGATGCACACTAGTGGAATTATTGTTATATCGTGATTGGTTGATCGTGCGCATAATGCACACTTGTAAGTCATATGATGTAATGATTTTTGCACATGCCTCATATTATGAGTCATGTGTTTCACACATGTGACCAGATTATGACACAAGACTTGTATTATGAGTTTTGATTGGTTTGATACGCAGCACAGTTGAATCATTGGAGTGAGCTGATGGATTTCATAGTATGACTCAATATGTGTCATGCCGAGAGTGTGACTCCTAGATGTGAGTGACCAGGGTTAGGGTTGAGGGAAGAGTGCCTGTATAAGGACCTCTACGCGGCCTGTAGTTAGGACTGGGCATCCTCTGCACCCTGCCCCCAGCACTTCTATCCTCCCAGCCACCCCCTCTCTTTAATCCCCATTTGATCCGGAAACCCCTAGGCCTGGTAGGTCTTCTAGAAACCTCCTGTCCAGCCTTCAGCTAGATCTCCCCACCCCTTCTCGCACCTCTTCCCCGCCAAGGTGTGCCCCCTCAAGGCAGGGAGGCCTCCCCCCCCTCGGAGGCCCCCTCCCCTACTCCTTCCTCACATCATGGGTCGGGCGCTGCCCGCTAATGTCTTGCGCCCAATCTTCCTCCCCCGCCCCTCCACTCCACTCACTCCTGTCCTTTGTCCAACACAACAGCCTTGGGAGCTGGGATGTGTTTGTTTCCTTGTTTAATTCCTTTGCAGGCTTATCGCTCCCTCCTTCTGTTGTTTGCTTACAGGATCCCCCTGTTTACAGGGGCCGCCTTCCTACCTTTTGTGGGTTTTCTTCCTATCACCCGCCCGCTTTGTCTTCTAGTTCCCCTAGGGTTGCTTTTTATGTTTCTGCCCCCTTGCTCATGTCCTGTATAATTCTTCCCGTGTTTTGTGGTAGGCGGGATGTCATGGGCTTGGATTTTTTCCAGTGCAACACTGCCTTTGGGTTTTCTTTTCCTCGCTTTCGTATTTTGAATTCCTATAGTACCTGGTTTTCTCCTTCTTCTTCTCGTCGCACAGTTCCTCCCTCTGTTGTATTTCCCTCTGTTGATTTTCCTGTTTTAACCCTGAGAGATCTCAATATTCACCTTCCTGCTGCAAACCCCGTGCGTGACTTCTCTCATCAGGAGCTTGCAGCCTCATCCCCGTATACCCACAGGGCCTCTGCCTTGGGTTTTTCACACTTAAATACTCCTGGTGTTTTTACTCGCTTTCCTTTGGGTGGCTCTTCCCGCCCTAGTGTTATCGACCTTGCATTTGTTTCCCCTGCTCTTGCTCCCTATTTCCAACAATGGGATACTCCCCTTCCCTCCACTGGTTCTGATCATGTTCCCATCTCCATAACCTTCGCTCACCCTTGGGCAGCCACTCCAGCTCCAGCCCTTAACTGGGCTTTGACAGAGTGGCCCGCACTGGAGGATGAGCTTAGGGTGTTTTCTGTCCCTCAGGCCCCCTCTCTCCCGACACCCTCGTCCCTAAGTACCTGGTTCGACTGTCACTCTACCCGCCTCACTTCTCTCCTTAATGAGCACACCCCCGTGTCCCGCCCCTCCCTCCACGCCAAACCTTGGTGGTCTCCTCGACTCTCTACTCTGCGGCGGGAGTTCCACTCTGCCTCACGTATGGCTAGACGCCCTGACTGCCTGCCTGGTGCGTAAGACGCTGCCTGTCTCTCCAAGCGTGGGTACTTTAAAGCGATTAAGGTGGCAAAGAGGGCCCACTGGTCAGACCTCCTCATGTCAACCACCCCCCGCACTATTTGGACCACCAAAAGGCTGGCCCTGGGTCGCCCCACCCCTCGTTTCCCCTCCCTCCTAGGGGCCGATACCCCTGAGGTTATGAACCAGGCCCTCCTGGACCACTTTTTCCCTCC
>QFET01008169.1:0-24197 GCA_003316355.1 Tuber calosporum | reverse complement strand
TCTATGTATGCAATAAAAAAAAAAGTCTTAAATTTGATATATTCATCTTAACATTGTATGCTAGGTTCAATTTTGCAAAAAAATATTTACTAAAGCCATTGGATACTACTCTACCAGCTAGCAAATATTTGTATGCATTGAGATAAATTTGTTGCATTGGTGGGCCGGTACACTTTTCGCTTATTGACACCCATTTGATTCAATTATTTTATCTTTACCTTCTGTGAACTTTGCGTTGAGTCATTTGGTGCGGTCACAACCTTAGGATCCATCTTCCTATAGGGTGCCCCCATTACAGATACTATGCTCAATTTATAGTCAATCATTTCAATTTTCATGGAAGCGCATCTTCTCAAGTCGATATTTTATAAGCTTTTTATTTGATCACAGATGCCTTGGATTCCATTACTAAAGCAACCATTGTTCACTGCTGAAGGAACATGAATATTTGGAATACAACTCAACCTACTGCGGACTATGATGAGGAACCTTGTGGTAGGCATATGGAGAGAAGGAGTGAGACTAAGAACTGAGTGGGTAGCCATAGTGGCCTTTCACCTGTCATGAGGTTTATCACCTCAAAGCAGAAAGAGTATTACCAGGCATTATATTCATTGAAAAGTATGGGGGTGGGTGATTTTAAAAGTTTTGAAGTCAATTTCATCCATTATTTCTCTGATACAATTGATGGAGATAAGTCTAAATTCACTCAACCTACCAGAACATGTCTCACACTCCCAAATTCTCTTACGAATTGTTTAATATAGGATAGCAGCTAGTATCTAGTTGCATGTAAGAGATTATCTTGATGACAGCAATCAGGAAACCGACTTATTTGATATCAAGGTACTGCACTTGATTGGTGTAGAAACAGCTTCCCACTATACGTATGAACTTGGACAATATTTTCAGGCTCTGCTAATCACTCACTTGCCCCTATTTGGTGAAAACAGTCTTTCAGTAGAAGAATTAAGATCCTTTACTCATAAACTTCATTCAGCCCTGCTTAGGTAAGTGCTCTTTAAATCTCACATATGATTGCTCAATACAAACCACCGTGGTATACAGATACCACAATACTCAATAAACCTAGTAAACCAAAATCTACCTATTTTTCCACCCACTCACTCCAACTATTGACCTTTCTGGGCAACAAAAAGGAGGAAATGGGAAAGTAATTCTGTCAAGTACAAGGGAAAGGAAAAGGAGAAACATGGGGCCGGCTTGAGTCCAGAGTGGGATCTTGAGGTGGAGTATATTGGGGAAAATAGTAAGGAACCAGAGGATGAAGAACAAGAGATATGTGCACCTACTAAGTAGACAACAAGAGGTGTCAATACTGCATCTGAATATTTGTTGAGATAAGGGAGATGCTTGACACAAGAATAGGGATAACTTTTTGGTTTGTTTTTTCTTCATGAAATATAATCCTCTTTACGCTGTCCTGGATGGGATCAATGAAAATTTGCAATCTGAGATAGCGAGGTCTGACTGTAGACTATGAGTACAGTGGAAAGTGCTTAAAACCATGTCCTCTGATTAAACAGGAATTCCATTACAACCGACCGGAATTGAGCTAGGCATTGCCAAGAAACATTTAGTAAACAACCAAAATAGTAAATGAAAATAATGTTATTAGAATAATTGGCCTTGTATATAGGTAAAATAGTTTTAATTAACAGAAAAGTAACAAGTTAAAGACTAAGGGGACACAGCGATGACTTTTATATTCAACTTTAGTGAATTGATCAGTGCCATACTGGAATCCAGTATAATAGGTATCAAGTATACAAATACGCTTCAACCAGTATTTAATAAGCCATAGTGAAGGTATCTCCTGTAATGCCCTAGGGACAGTCTTAATTAGTACAGGCCAATTATATTGGCAATTCTTTCCTGTAAACCACTTTGCTCTTCCCTATCTGTACTCAATCCAATTAAGCTCACAGCAGAATTTGGGCAAAAAAAGGCAAAGATGACCACACTTTTCAATCTCTTCTGGCAGATGACATTTTTGTTCTAGTAAGTCTGTCTGTATTGTAAGTACCTGTCTGGTACACCAAGAATTGACAGTTTGACTTTGATTCTTTTTAGATTTCCACCTTTTGCAGTCATGCCTTAATCTTCCACTTAGTCAAAGACCTCATAGTTGTAAGATTCTATTGAATCCTTTAGGTAATCGTCTCAATTCAGGAGGAATAGTACTATTATCCAAATCAAAGCTTATTTTCTAAGAATGCAAGATAAAACTATTTGGCTAATAATACCATCCATTTAGCAGGTGGGGTTGTTTTCCCCCAGGTTCCATAATCATATTTGGGATTCGTAATGCATCAGATAGATCTGCCATATGTGAGGTGGCATTATCAAAGAGGAATAGTGACTGAGCATTAGGAAATGTTGATTCAAATATAGCTATTGCGATATTATGGATGTAGTCAATTAGGTTTTCACCTCTCCACCAGCATCCTTAGCCAGCTCTGATATATTCAGTTGCTTGTCAACAATTGATAAGAAGACCTGGTATTGGTTCTGGATTGCGCTCCTCAAGTTGTGCTGGCAGGGGAATTGTGGAAGGAATTTCAATCTGATTCTCTAGTAGGACGAAATCAGACACCATAAGGCCTTAACCTCGGAACATTTTGCAAATCATATGTTTATCCTTCTGAATCCATCGATGATGTACACCATCATTTGAATGAAAGGTTCTTTCATCAAATGCAATAGGAATTAACAGTTGATTTCCAGATGGTCTTGCTATATGGTTTACTACTACCTCAGCAGACTATTTCAGCATTCTGATCTCTGGTTGCTTCCAGTGAGGAAGGAAGTGCTGCTTGAGATAAAACACGACATCAAGCTTCTCATAGGATATCAATATATACTCCCTTTCGTACTTCCTTCTATTGATAGCCTAATATTTTCAACCAATGAACAACGGATAAAGCAGTTAAGCTTTGTTTTCCCTGGGTATGCTTATCTATGAGTACTTGATAAACACACAAGACTCCCATTTCAGTATCTTGCTGGCTAACGTAATCAGGGGTGTTATGGGTTAACACCTAGTTATGAGTTAGATATATTTATTAGGAAACAACTCCTGTAATTTTAACAACTAAACCAGAAACACTCTATTTATTCTCAAATTGTAATCACAGTATTACAGCTGTATTGAGAACAAGTCTATATACTTTTATTTTGAGAAAGTGCTATGATGAAAAACAAAGGATACAAAGTGTATGATACTAAACAGTTAGTTTTAAACAGAAATTTATTCATCATCAACTATGTTATAGTTGATTTGTGGCATGTAGAGCGGCGGAGACGTATAGTAGTGGCCTCTGGGCATTATTTTGTTGATTTTCCTACTGTGAAATATGAGCTATAAAACTTTAAACAGGGTAAATTTGACCTACATTTTGAACAACTATGTCATCATCACTATCTTTATTTCCATCATCACCAGAACCTTCTGACTCCTCCAACTCAACATCAGCATTACTAATGACTACCTGCTTAGACTTATACTTTTTCGGTCGCCTCTCATTTAACTTGACAAGCTTGGCTGCTTGTCTTTTAAGGCTTGCAGCCTTCTTCTTCTCATCAAGGACTTCTCGCTTTCTGTACAGATATGCAAGTTGCTTAGATCCCAGTATAAGACCACCCTTTAATTGGCCGTAGTCAGGCTTTTATTACGGGGTAGCCAATTCGTTACTGATGAATTGCTTAGGCAGTGCTCGTATCGAGAAAATCGGTGAACTGTCAGGAGAGTTTGGTAAAAGGTATGATAAAAGATAAAAGGTTTCTCGAATGCTTATCAACTGAATAACCTTATATATTGTTAAGGTCTCTTCTCTGTTGCTTGATGATCCCTTAACTACTTGGTTTTTTTTTTTTTTTTTTTTTTTTTTTTTTTTTGATTATCTCATATATTCACTATTAACGTACAGGAACCTACATGGAGCGGTAGCTATGGCATAAACGAAACCTTAATTCCAACCATGCAAAATAAAAGAAATAACCGCACAAGTTCTCCCCTAGTGATGACCATACCGTCACGGCGCCCAGCAATGGCGACTAATTGAGAAAGTATAGAATGAAATGATACCAAAAGAAATCATAACCGGAAGGAAAGATATATATATAGAAGGAAAGTCAAACCGCTCAGTCTAAGTGATAGTCGGAGGAGGAGGAGGCAGCAGTAGCAAAAACTGCTGGCATGGTGGGCGGGAGGTTTGTGCAAGTAGCGCGGATGTATGAGGCAAGACCAAGGATCATGTCCAGGTTGGCCCAAAGTGGAGAGCCATGGTCAATCGTAGACAGCTTCAGAAGGTAAAGCTGGGGTTCTCGGGACTTGGAGGGGCAGTGGAGAATTGCAAGCTCGAAGGTTTTGTACTCTGAGTCGCAGGAAGGGCAGGTGGGAGAGCGATGGGTATCGTTCCATGAGGGTTGGGCAGCAAGATAGCTCTTGCCAGCGCGCATTTGGTGGATTCGCCCAGCTGTGAAGCGGTCGAGGCCCATAAAGGCATGTGGGCGTAGGGACAGCTTGTACTGGTAGTAAGGAGGGGGTGGGGACAGGAGTGTCCAATCAGTGAGAAGGTCCTTTCTGCACTCCTCCTTCATCATTTTGTAGGAGACAGCACCTGGGATCGGAGGAGGGGGGGCTAAAACAATGCCCGGTAGGAGGTGTGAGTTTATCTGTGGGAGTTTGAAACTGTCCGGTGCCACCTTGACCCAGAGGTAGCACATTCCATCAATTGGGAGGTGAGAGCAGACAGCGGGTATGGGCCTTGGTTGGTTCCAGCGGAAGGGGATGTAGTTGGCCCAAAGGTTATGAAGGAGGTGGCAGGAGCAGTCCCCTGCCCTAAAATTGGAGTAGGATGGAAATGATGGGGGGAGCCGGGCTGCGGCTGGGTTGATCTCGGGAGGGGAGCAGGCTAACCGTAGTGCGGAAATCCTGCGGCGATGGGGGAGGAGCGAGTTGAGAGGGGGAAGGCAAGCCTCTCAGGGAAGGATAGATACAGGAGTCGATAAGAGGCAGTTAGTGACCCATCGTTGGACCTTGCTCCAAAAGACCTCCATCTTACCCATCATCGCAGCGTTGGGGATGAGGAGGTCAGCTCTTTAGGTGAGGATCGGTAGCAGCAGGCCCATGGACAGTCTGCGGTTCAGGTAGGGGGCTATGCCTATGCCAGGAGGAGAGAGTGGCCTGATGAGGCCAAAGGCCCCCAGAACAAGGGCTAGTCTCTTGAGGAAGTGGGTGGAGGTTTCCATCGAGGGTGAGAACCAGTATACTAGCCAGCGGATTATGGAAGAGGGGTGGAAGAGACTCCTATCGAGAGAGACCGGGGCCAGTGAGGGGGGAGAGCGATCCCTTGTAGTTCGCCAGTGGATGATTTCTGTATTGGGGATGGAGAAGGAGACTCCAAGTGGGGTGGCCTTCCTGCAGAGGCGGGTGTAGTAGTGTTGAAGAAGCTGTGTGTTACTCTGGTATGACCCAGACCCGACAGTGACAGTAAAATCATCAACATAAGAAAACATAATCCCCTCTAGGATAGACAAGTGAAGGGAGGAAACATAAATTAAAAATAACAAAGGAGAGATAGGAGAGCCCAGGGGGGAACCCACTTGAACAGGTAAAAAAATATTTGGGGAGCCTTGAAATATCAAGCTGCATTTGCGGTCAGTCAAAAAGGAATGAACCCAGGAAACCATATAAGGAGATACGCCTTTGGCGCGAAGTAAGGAAGACAAAAAAGAAGAGGAAATATTATCAAAGCCTCCTTTGATATCAAGGAAGAGGGTAGAGGTATTGAGGCCTGCACGTTGCAGCAGGCAGACCTCGTCAGTGAGGACAGCATATGCGTCAAAGGTGCTGAGGCCGGGGAGCGAGCCACATTGGTTTAGGTGAATGAGGCCAACGGTGCGGGCCATTAGCGAAGGGCGGGTTGCCATTATCCTTTCCAAAATCTTGGAAATAGTTTCTAGGAGGACAATGACTCGGAAGGAGGAGGGGGAGTTATAATTAGATTTGCCAGGCTTGGAGAGCACAATGCCATTGGCTCTTTTACGGGAGGACGGGTGGAAGCCATAGGTCAGCAGAGGACCTAGGAGGGAGGTGAGGAAGGAGGTATTGATGTTGTTGATCCTTTTCCATATGCCATAGGGGATCAGGTCGGGCCCAGGGGCTGAGGTGTTGGAGGACTTGCGGAGGGCGAGGGAGAATTCCTGTTTCTGAAGTGGCAGGAAGTCCGTGAACGGTCACATGATGGATGGCGAGGATTGGGGGTCTTTAGGAGGAAAAAGGTGATGCAGGAGGGAGGTGTTGACTTCAACGGGTGTCGTGGCGTTGGGAAAGGTGGGGAACCAATCAGGAGGTCGCCCGCTAGCGATCCTGCGGGCAGCCCACACCAATTTGGAGACCAAAGAGGAGAGGAAAGAGTTCCACTGTGATGCCTTGGCCATTTTTATGGCCTTGAAATACGTAAGGCGGGAGGCACGAGCACTGTCGGAGAGGGTGGTGCAGGGGGACATGCGTGATATTCTTTCCTCTCTTTTGAAAGCTTGGCGCAGCTGTAATAGTTCAGTTGTCCACGATGGCTTTGACCTGAAGCAAGGACGTTTGTTTGGTGTGTGCTGGGCTAGGAGGGAGGTGATGGTGTGCAGATGGCGGTTGAACCAAGGACCAAGTAAGGCTGAGGTAGGGAGCGGGAGAGGAGGTTGGACCGATAGATCTTGATGAGAAGGGAGAGTGTGTGCCAATCCGTTTTGGTCCAGTTAGTAGTGGGGTCAGGCTGTCGTAGAAATGGCGTAGATAGGGCTATTGTGATTGGGACATGGTCCAAGCCAGTGAGTGGGAGGGTGATACCACATGAGATAACAAAGGGGGTAAGGGAGGGATTTGCAAAGGCCAGGTCTAGGACTCCAGGTCTGGATGTACCATCAAAGGGGAACCTAGTGAATACAACTGGTGAATTTATAAGTGAGTAGCCTAGCTCGGAGGCCAGGTCAAAGTATGGGGAAGAAAGACTAAATTCAGTATCAGAAAGGACCCTCAGAGGGTCGGAAAGAGGGTGATGGAGGTTCAAATCCCTTACCAGGAGGGTGGGGAAAGCGTGTTCCCGGAAAATAAAAGATGGGGTAATTGTACGGGTGTGGGATAAGCGCCCCCTGGTGGAGTAGGCATTGTAAACGCGGAAGTCCCATGGGCTGACTTAAACAGGCCTGAAGGGGAGTGAATATCAACTGCCATAAAGTCCAGCCGGTCGAAAAAACCGGGTAGTAGTGCAAAAACTTGCATGAAATCAAGGAGAGCATAAATGGCCACCCTAGGTTTGGCGCCGTTAGTAGCAGGTAGGGAGAAAGATTTATAAGAGGAAAATATTGGTAGTCGTGCCTTGAAGCCCGGAGGATCCTGTAGGGCGACCAAGTGTGGGGAGGTGGGTATAGCATTAAGGCTATTTAATAGGGACAGAAACACATTCCAGCTCCCAAGGCAGTTGTGTTGAATGGGTGAGGCCTTAACTACTGGGGATTGCTAACTATTTATACACTTTTTCCCAGTACTTGTATTGGCCTTATAAAGAAGTATCCTAAGAGACTTCGGCCATGGTCTTTAAAAGTGCGAACACAGTTTGACCCTGAAGATGCATGACCCCACTACAGCCAATGATCCTCCTGACAGTCTATTTCTCTGAGGGTGTCAAGCACTCCACCAGTAGATAGCCTTCGATCTCTTTGCTAAATGATCTAAGTTCAAGTTGATGCCGCCCATTTGCGAACTTTATACTGAATACCAGGTGATCAGTCTGGATGGCCGTCTTTCCTGCATATATGCACACATGTGCAGATGCATACGGATTATCAAGAATGCAGAATACATAATAGATCCACTTGGATAAATTACTCTATCATCTTTCACCAAGGCTGTGTAGTTCTGGATACGATCCTACTTCTTGCCAGTGTGGGTTATAGTCAATTTAGTCACCTCCCGGCACTATATACCATCACATCTTTAGACTCGAAAGTCTAGTAACATATCCCATATATCTAACATCAGCTCCCTCTTTCTAACCTTCATCTCTAAGCAATTTCTTCCTCTTAGTACCCCTTCTGGTAGGGTTAAAAAACCTTCTGCGATAACTTGGCCACAGCAGGAAAAACCTTTCCGTAGATACTACTTAGCCCAACCTTGGCATTTCTGGATTTTCCCTATGAAAATAGTCTACCAATTCCTGAGCATGCTGTAAGTGCTCTTGTAGTTCCCAGGTGTTCTCATCTTCAGAACATCCTTTCCACTTGACAAATTATCGAAGTTCTGGATTATTTGTGAATGTCCTCTGAATCTTCGTTTATAAGAGATTATTTCACTCTTAATAATTTTCTCCACCTCCCATTCAAGGTCACCTTCAACTTCTTCCGGTGTCAGGGGTGGTTGTTCTCGTCCAGGTCGAACTGATTTTCGGTATAGCTCTAGTAGCGATACATGGAATATAGGATGGATTTTCCATTGCTCTCTATAATTCCAATTTGTAGTCAAGGTCTCGTCATTGCTCTAGGATTTTGAACAGGCCATATAATTTTGGCGCTAACCTCTTGGACAGTCATTTGGTGTGGATATTCTTCGCGATTAGCATGACCAAGTCACCATTTTTGAAGTCTGGTTACCTTCGCGCTTTGCAGTCATAATACTTGTTCATCCCTTCACGAGTCTTCACTAGTAATTCCTTTGCTTTTTCATGTATTGCTTTCATCGAGTGAGCATACATAGTAGCTCCGGGATTCTGAGCATCTCGCTCCTTCATCCATTCTGTTTGCGGATAGTAACCATAGTTTGCAAAAAAGGGAGTCATTCCATGTGCGCTTGTTACCGAGTTGTTATATGCATACTCGGCTAACGGTAGTAGATGGTACCAATCATCCCGATCATAATTGACAAATATTCAAAGATAGCCTCCCAGCACTTGGTTGACTCTTTCTGTTTGTCCATCAGTTTGAGGGTGGTATGCTGTAGACATTTTTCTTTTGATATTTAATGTCTTGCACAATAATTCCCAGTATTCTCCTGCAAACTCTGTGTCCATGTCAGAGATGATTCTGTGAGTAACCCAGGAAGTTTCCAAACTTCTTTGATGAATGCTTCCGCAACATTCTTTGCGGTCACGTTTTCTTCTAAGCTGATTAAATCTGCTATTTTGGTGAACGTGTCGACTACAACTATAATCTGGCTGCAACCTGTAGATTTGGGAAGTTGTGTGATAAAATCTACCGAGGTAGATACCCAAGCAGCAAATGGGACCTGTAGTGGTTGTAACAGCCCAAAGGGTGCATGTCTTGGTGCCTTTGCCTATTGGTACTCCGTACAGGTTCGTACATGGTGGTTTATCCAGTTCGTAATTTCGTTCCAGTAAAAGTCTCTGGTGATAATTTCCAGAGTATTTTCTTGGCCAAAATGTCCTGCAATCTTAGAGTCGTGACAGCCATTTGCAATATCTGTCTGCAGGGTTTCATTTTGCGGAACATATAGGCGTTCTTTATAGAAAAGTATTCCATCTGTTAGGGTCTCTTGTTTTGGCATTTCTTTGCCATCATCCATTAGACGTTCCAGCTCCTGTTTTCTGCTTAGCCAATCTGGATCCTCGTTTGCCATTTCTATTACCCGTTCTAAGAATTTTATATGAAATATCTTGAGTTCACACTTTGCAATTATTGCATTGGACATTAGTGTTTGTCCATTAATGCAGATTGGGTGTAATGTAATGTTGGTTGAGTCCAGATATTCGTGCTTTAAATCAGAATTTAGGAAGCATAATTGTGGTCGTCTTTCTTCCAACCGTATGCCTGAGCTGCCAAACCCTTGGCCTGCTCGTTCAGTATCATCTAACTCTATGAGCTCATGAAGTTCTCTATGATCAATTATATTTCACAATTATTAGTGCTATATGGTCTCTGTATGTACCCGGAAAGCATTGTCAGTAGTATTAACTTGGAGGATCTTTACCTTTCGTCTATAGTCCGCATCCACTACTCCGGCTCCAATACAAATACCATGCTTGACTGCTAATCCACTACGTGGTGCAATACGCGCATATATCCCAATTGGTAGTCCAATTGCCAATCCGGTTCCTATGAGCACTTGCCTTTTCGCAGGAACGGTGTTTTCTTCGGTACTATACAGGTCATAACCTGCCGCTAGCTTCGAACCTCGAGTTGGGATTTTTGCTTCTGGTTGAAATCTTTTAACCCTTATCGTATTGGTTTGTTCCCCTGAAGGCCACCCTAGTCGGAGCTGTTTCGTGCTTTCTTTACCCCATATAACAGAGCCAATTAACTTTCAGTTATCCTGGAGGTTTTCCAAGTTGTAAGACTGAAGTATAGCCTGCCTGGCATGCTCAGCTCCCTCCTTAGGCCGGTACTCTGGCCGCCTGCCTAACACATCCGGTTTGCCTCCTCTCGTTGCAGGTCGGTAGACAATTACAAAGTTAAAGTCGGTCAGCCTTTGAGTCCAGCGGATTTGTCTTGCCGACCACGCCCTCGTTGTTAGGAAATATTGCAGGTTTTGATGATCAGTATAAATTGTAAAAGGTTCCTCTGTTCCAGCAAGAGAGTGTCGCCATTCTTGCAACGCAACCAATATTGCCAACAATTCCTTGTCATGAATGTCATAATTTCGTTCAGCGGGTGTCAACTTTCGGGAGTGGAAAGCAACTGGATGTAGCTTTTTATCCATGTACTGAGAAAGGACACATCCTAGGGAGTAATCACTAGCATCAGTTTCCACAACTGTCTCCCTACCCAGATCGAAATGACACAATATTGGCCCTGTAATGAATTTGCGTTTGAGCTCCTTAAACGCAGCTTGTTGTTTTTCTCCCCAAGAAATATCCTTAGGGTTTCCCTTAAGCAAATCGGTAATTTGCGCACAGAGCGTACAAAAAATCCTTCTGAATATTCGCTAGAAGTTGGTGAAGCCTATAAATATTTGAATTTCTTTAACTGACGTAGGTGGCTTCCATGCCTTGATGGAATCCACTTTACGGTCACTCATAGTGACTCCATCAACCGCCACAATATACCCCCTGAACTCGACTGATCTGAACTGTAAGGTGCTTTTCGTAAGCGAGATAGCCATTCTTTATTCTTATAGTGTTTCTAACACTTTCTTAAACACCATGATATGATCCTTCACAGATTTAGAGTAGATAATTATAGCATCAAGGTATACCACGACTCCTTCATCAAGGAAGTCCTTTAGGATCATAGTCATAATTGACTGGAAGGTGGCTGGTGCATTTACCAAGCCAAATGGCATGACATTATATTCAGATAAGCTGTACCATGTTCGTAAAGCTGTTTTCCACTTATCACAACTTCTTATACGGATCAGGTGGTACCTGTCCTTTAGATTCAGCTTGGTGAAAATTGTGGCTACTTCCACACGGTCGCTTGGTTCCGTCATAAGGGGTAATATTACGATCCTAGGCGGTAAGCTGGTTTTGCAACAGTTAACTACTTCTCTTTGGGTTGGATGAATATGACTGGGCCGTTGTTATAGTCCGGTATGGGGCGTGGCGCTAATCTCAGCCACCAGGGTAGGAGTACTATTGCAACGAGTAGTACTAGGCAGATTTCCACTATTGCTCTTAGGCCTATGCCTACGTTGTCTTGATAGCTGAACCCTATAGTTCCTATCGCACAATGCCAATAGGGGAATGGAGAGGTAAAGAGGTAAAGTAATTGTATAGGAAAGAACTTGGATGGTTGCGTGAAGAGTCCTAACTACAGGTCGCCTAGAGGTCCTTATATAGGCACTCTTCCCTCAAACCTAACCCTGGTGAATCATACCTGTGAGTCACACGACCTCTATGACTCATCGTGAGTCATAGTATGAAATCCATCAGCTGACTCCTCTGAGTCAACTGCGCCGCGTGACAACCAATCATAACTCAAAAAATAAGTCATGTGCCCTAAAGTGGTCACATGCGCGAAACCCATGACTCATAGTGTGAGTCATGTGCGAAAATCATTACGTCATATATCTCACAAATGTGAGTCATGCGTACGATCAACCAATCACAAGATAACAATGATTGCACAAGTGTGCATCATGTGAAACCCCATGACTTCTAATGAGTCATAGTGCGAAATATAACAACCTTGTGACTCATAACTATGAGTCATGCGAAATCCTGCCTTGCTTAGTCACTAATCGTGACATTAGCTCCTCTCTCCCTTAAGCCTGAGTCCCTTCAGGCTTAACATCCCATCTTCGTCCGGCTTTCTCCAAACCTGTGCAATTCCTTTTTCAATTTGCGAACTTGATGTTCGGCCGACTGGTAGTTCCTCCGGACTTCCTCTAAGGTGGTATGTGCCGCCCTAATAGTCCGGCCCCAGTTATCAATCATTCTCTGATATGTCCGCATATCAGTTTTTTGTGCCGCGATTGTGGCTTTGGTGGTGCCAAGTTGTTCTCGTAACCCTTCCAACTGTCGTTGCAAACTCTCTTCGTTGGTGATCGTCTCGATTTCAGTTTTTTCTCCCCCCTCTCCCTTCAACTGTGTCCTCACAGTTGTTTTTCTTGTCCTAATACGTGCATCGTTTTCCGTAAGGGGTGCCGCTTCTCATGTTCGTCTTGGGTAAAACCCAGCATCGATTTTGTCGTGCCTGTAAGTACGACAAGTGTCCTTGTAACAGTGTTTCCAGGGTGTCTCCTCGTGTGGTTGTTGCGGTTTGCGCAACTTGGGCTGTCGTGGAAACCAATTGCTTCTTTCCTTATCGCGTAAATGAGTGTTGCAGTACTCATCGTAACAGGCAGTGCACGAAAGAGAGTTGTGTGCTGCCTGCTTTTCCCTTTCTTCCTGAGTAGCGTATGGCGGGCTGGTAGGTGTAGTAGGACTGGGGCTATCGCCCCAGCCTTCGTCTGGACCCAATGGTGTTAGGTCTTGCCCAGTGGGTTCGATTTTGACTGTAACCCACTTGGGGTTTTCTTGGGTACTGCTGATGGAAACGTTTAATGGTGATGCTGGCATTGTTGAAGTTCTCCGCTGGGTACCATGTTTTGTCGTGTTCTGGTGAGTAGTCGGTCCACTTGGCTCTGTATTGTATACGTTTTTGGTGTATGCGTGAAGCAATGATTTCTTCGAGTTCGTACTCGCTTTCTCCTTCTATCTCGTTTGGATGTGGTGGTGATTACTTTTGTGAGGGAAACTGTTTGTCTTGGTATGGTTCGAGGAGTGAGATATGGAAGGTGTTGTTGACCTTCATCTGTTGGGGCAAGGGCAATTTATAGGCACTTGTGCCCACCTTCGTAAGGATCTTGAATGGTCAGATGTTCTTGTAATCCAGCTTCTTGCATGGTCTTGTGGTCCTTATATTCCTTGGCAGTAACCAGACCATGTCGCCTGACTGGAGATTCGGATCGGGTTTTCTGTGTTGATCGTAGTTTTCTTTTTGTCGTAATTGTGCACAGACCATTTCCTGATGTAGGATACTATGCAGCTGACCCATCTCTTCCTTTTCCGAGGTTACCTTTGGTATCATGTAGCCTATCGCCTCATGTTCCGGATGTTGTCAGTAGTTTGCGTAGAAGGGTGTGGTCTTAATAGTTTCCTGTTTTCCATTGTTGTATGCAAATTCCGCTAATGGTAGTAATTCCGCCAAGTTATCTTGCTGGTAGTTGACATAGGCCCTTTGGTATTGTCCCAATATTCCGTTCGCCCTTACGGTTTATCCGTCCGTTTATGGATGAAAGGCGGTGCTCATTCTTCGTTCAATTGCAAGGGATTTTGTAGTCTCTTTCCACAAGTCTGATGTAAATAGCGTTCCTCTATCGGTTATGATATCTTGTGGTAGTCCATAGAGTCGTAATATTTCCTGTACCAATATCTTGACAAATTCTTTGGTATTCATATTCTGGTTGCAGGGTATGAAATGGCTCATTTTTGTCAAGCTGTCGATGACCACCAGGATGGTGTCGTCATCATCTGATTTCGGCAGGTCCGTGATGAAGTCTATTGCTATCGATTTCTATGTTTGGTGTGGCGCCTTGTTCGGTTGTAGTAGTCTGTAGGGCGCGTGCCTTATCGCTTTCGTTCTTTGGCATGTATCGCAATTCTGGACATATCTCTTCATGTCGTCTCGCATCTTGGGCCAATAATAATGTGGGGATAGTAGTTCCGTAGTTTTGCTGGTTCCGCCATGCCCAACTGCTGGGTTATCGTGATTTTGTTGTATGACTTGGGTTCTGATCTCTTCGTCTTCTGGTACCCAAATCTTTCCTTGATGCCATAGGCATCCTTCCTTCCATTCATATGCCCCTAGAGCCACTCCTTTTATTTCTTTCTCTCCTTTCCTCAGGGCTTCCTGGATTGCTCTTATCTGTCTGTCTTTTGTGCTTGCTTCTCGGATACCAAAAGCTTCAGTGACAAACTTGACCACTTCCATGGCTTCGGAGTATTGTTCTTTTGGGAGTAGGATCCTTTGTTTTTGTTGGATCCTGTCATCGTTCTTTTTCGGGACATCTTCTGCTCTCCTTGTAAGGGCATCTGGTTTGCCCCCTTCCTTCCTGGGTCGGTATTGTATTTTGATATCGTATTGACTGAGGGTCTCGCTCTATCGGATTTGTCTGTCGTTGAGCTCTTTTGTCATGGTAAATGGTACCAGGGTCTTATGGTCTGTGAGGACCAGGACCTGGTGTCTGCTTCCTTTTGCATATCTCCTCCATTCTTTCAAGGCTTGGACAATGGCTAGGAGCTCTTTGTCGTGGATATCGTAGTTACATTCCTCGGCTGTCATTGTTTTTGACCGGTATGCCACTGGCCTCCATTTTCCATCGGTCCCCTGCCGTGATAGAATGCCTGAGCATACATATTTTGAAGCATCAGTCTCGATCATGATTTCCTGGGTTAGATCGTAGTGTACCAGTAGTGGAGCTGAAGTAAGTCGCCTGCGCAATTCATCGCATGCTTTTTGTTGGTTCTGGGTCGAGTTCCATTTGGAGTCCTTCTTTGTCAGTTGATAGTGTGGTTTAGCTATACGGCTAAACCCTTCTATGAATCGTTGATAGAAGTTGCAGTATCCCATAAAGCACGGTATTCCTTTCTTGCTTTCGGGTGGTTTCCATTCCCATATTGCTTTTGTTTTGATAGGATCAACACTGATTCCGTCCTTCTCGATAATGAAGCCTAGGTATTCGGTTCGTTCCTTGTGAAATTCGCACTTCGAGGGCTTCATTATCAGCCTTTCTTTCTTCAAGGCTTTCATAATCATCCTGACATGGGTTCGGTGTTGTTCCAGGTGTCTGAATATATCAGAATATTATCTAAATAGACGATAGAACAGAGATCCAGAAACCTGCTGAGTATCTTATTGACCCATCGCTGAAACGCTGCAGGTGCATTTTTGAGTCCGAATAGCATGACCGTATATTTGTATATGCCGTATTTGGTGGTAAAGGTTGTTTTCCATTCATCCTTGTGTTTGATTCTGCTGTTGTGGTATACGTTTCGGATGTCTAGTTTAGTAAAGACCTTGGCTCCTCTAAGCCTATCGAGGGCTTCTCCAATCAGTGGTAGGATATATCGGTCTAGTTTGGTGACTTTGTAGAGCCCTCGGTAGTCCACGCATAGCCTTATTTGGCCGTCTTTCTTCTTAACAAACAGGATCAGTGATCCCCCATTTGCATAAGAGTCGCGAATCCAGTCCCAGTTCTTGTTGACCCTGATGTATTCTCCTAGTTCCTCCAGCTCTTTTTCACCCAATGGGTATAGCTTTCTTGCTGGTACTGTTTCTCCTTTTTTGAGGTTGATACCCAAGTCAACCTTTGGTCGGTGGGGTGGTAGCGGAGTTTCTTCCTCTTCCTTGAATATGTCCAGGTACTGGTGCTATTCCCTTGGCACAATGTTTTTGGTTTTATCTTTTTCTTGTCCTTTTTTGGCCTTGATAGCCAATTAGGTGCTGACATGGATCCTTTCGATCCTGGTAGGCTCGTTTGTATTATAATCCCACTTGAGGATTCCTGTGACTTCGCCTCTTCGGTAGAACTTGCCAAATAACGTAGCGGAGATCTCGCTGATCTCAATCCTCTAGTGTTTTGGGTGGTCCGTACTTCCAAACCCTGCTGCGCCTTTCATAGTAGGAGCCACTTGCTCCACTTCTTGACATTGTCCTATAACAATCTTTTCGCATATCAACTGTGCGATGCGGTCTCCCGGCTCAACTGTGTAACTCTCCTTTCCC
Organism: Tuber calosporum; assembly: GCA_003316355.1. NCBI lineage: Eukaryota > Fungi > Ascomycota > Pezizomycetes > Pezizales > Tuberaceae > Tuber > Tuber calosporum. The sequence continues at coordinate 7,961 of QFET01008169.1, read as the reverse complement.
AGTTTGACTAGGACTACCTTGACTTCACCTGTGTAGTCAGCGTCGATTACTCCCGCATTGACAGTAAGCTGGTGTGTGACTGTCAATCAGCTGCGTGGAGCCACCCGCCGATAGGTGCCTTCTGGTAGTCCTATAGCTATCCTGGTATTGACGATTCCTTGTTCTTTTGCCGGTATCGTAATCCTCTCATCTGCATACAGGTCATGTCCTGCAGCCTTGGCTGACCCGTGGGTAGGGAGTGTGGCCGTATTGCTCAATCTTTGGATTTTGATGTTCTGGACATCCTTGGCCTGGATCGTGAAGAACTGTATCTCCAAGTTCTCTTCCAGGGCTTCCGATACAGGGACCAAGTCCACTGCTGGCGAGCTTTTGTGGCATACTCTGGTACACCATTGGCTATCAAAGGTGATCTTGTTGTTTTCCCAATCTATCTTGGGGTTGTGTCTTCTTAACCATGGCAGACCTAACACTGCCTCATGGTTGGGTAGATCTACGATTTGGAACGTTGCCACTTCCCTATAGCTGCCGATGTCCATAGGTACTTCCGCTATATGGGTAAAGGGTCCCATTGCGCTTGGCTTCCTGTCCGCAAGGTAGATTTCCCGTATTTCTTTCGCTTTCTTTGTTCATATGCCGTGTTTGTTGCTGAATTCCTTGTCAATAAAGTTTTCTGTACCGCCCTAGAGAATCATGCCGTTGATGATGACTGTCTTGTCCTTGCCATGTAAACGCATTTTGACCATGGCATGGTCTTTTTCTTGTTCCAATGTTTCCGTGTTTGTAAGTGCCATGTAGATGTTACCGATTCTGATGGTTTTGGTTTTGTTGTCCCGCAGCCCATCTCTTACAGGGGACTTTCTTCGTTTCCCGACACTTCAGGTGTTTCTCTAATCTCCATTTCGTGTAGATTGGTTCGTGGTTTCCAGCGATTATTGTTGGTCTTGCTGTTGAACTGCCTAGTATAGTCCTTCTCATCTCTTGCAATTCGGCAATTACTGAATCTGTGCCCAGGTCTTGCGTATCCTAGGCATAGGTTGTTGTCCCTTCTTCTTGTGAATTCTGCTCGTGAGAGGTTTAGTCATGGACGCCTTCTGGTAGCATCCAGGTCCATTGGGTCGCCTTGGGTTTCCATATTGTTGCCCGACTTCCAGGTTCCGTTATTGTTCCTGGACGTTTCTTGTTGTTGGATAAAGGTACTATTATATCCTTGAAGGTGCTTGATCATGTTGATCCGGTTTTCTTTTTCGATTGCCCAGGCTGCAAGGGCATCGACATTTGCCGCCACCATGTGGTCCGCTGCCCATGCGTCCTGGAGCGTTCAGTTAATTCCTTTAAGGAATTGGCGTCTTAGTGTACCATCATCCTCATTTGCCTCTGTAGCTGTGAGGCGAAAGAAATTCCTGTATTCCGTGACTGGTTCCTTGCCTTACTTCAGGCGGTCGAGTTTTGTCCTAGCTGCATTTTCCACACCCACATTCCCAAACTGGTCTTTGTGGGATGTAGTGAAATCTTCATATGTAGTCCAGGTCTCCAGCTTGCGTCCTTCTGCAAATGGGGTTATCCAGCTTGCTGCTACATCCCTTAACAAGCTCTTGACGTAGGTGATGCGTTCCGTATGTTGTGTTTCTTGTGTCGCTTCAAAGTATAATTGGCATTGCACTAAGAAGGTTCGTAGTTTGGTCCTTGTCTCATGGAAGGTAGGGGGTTTCTCGACCTTGATCCGGTTGTTGGTTGTTTCTCACTGGTTGTTTATCAGAGTCAGGATCTCTTGGAACTGTGCAGTTGTAAATCCTGCTAGTTGGATTCCAGCTCCACCACCGGCAGTTTCTGGTCCCGGGGCGGACATCGTTTCTGGTCTTGGGGTTTCGGGTTCCAGAGATCCTGTTGGTGAGGCCGGCTCAGGTGTCACCGGACTTGTGGTTCTTTGTGACTGGGTTCTGGATAGATTAGTGCTAATTACTTCCTCAAGTGCCGGGGCAAGCGTTGAGGTATCGATTTCTCCCTCAGTAAGGTCAATGTTGTTGTCTGTAGAGTCAGCCGTTTTGTAGTAAGATGTTGCTTAGGTGACACAACCAAATGTTACGATCTATGCAGTAAGCTGGTTTTGCAACAGGTAACTACTTCTCTTTAGGTTGGATGAATATGACCGGGCCGGTGTTATAGTCCGGTATGGGGCGTGGCGCTAATCTCAGCCACCAGGGTAGGAGTACTATTGCAACGAGTAGTACTAGTCGGATTTCCACTATTGCTCTTAGGCCTATGCCTACGTTGTCTTGATAGCTGAACCCTATTGTTCCTATCGCCCAATACCAATAGGGGAATGGAGAGGTAAAGAGGTAAAGTAATTGTATAGGAAAGAACTTGGATGGTTGCGTGAAGAGTTCTAACTACAGGTCGCCTAGAGGTCCTTATATAAGCACTCTTCCCTCAACCCTAACCCTGGTGACTCATACCTGTGAGTCACACGACCTCTATGACTCATAGTGAGTCATAGTATGAAATCCATCAGCGGACTCCTCTGAGTCAACTGAGCCGCGTGCCAACCAATCATAACTCATATAATAAGTCATGTGCCCTAAAGTGGTCACATGCGCGAAACCCATAACTCATAGTGTGAGTCATGTGCGAAAATCATTACATCATATGTCCAACAAATGTGAGTCATCCGCACGATCTACAAATCACAACATAACAATGATTGCACAAGTGTGCATCATGTGAAACCCTATGACTTCTAATGAGTCATAGTGCGAAATATAACAACCTTGTGACTTATAACTATGAGTCATGCGAAAATCTGCCTTGCTTATTCACCAATCGTGACGGGTAATGGATATTTGTTATGGATAGTGACTTTGTTTAGCCCTCGGTAGTCAACTACCAACCTTAGGCGTCTATCTAGCTTGGGCACAAAGAGAATGGGTGCTCCTGCCGGTCATTTGCTAGGGGAAATGTTCCCTTGTTTTAACATATCGTCCAGATATGTTTGTAGTGCTCTTAAATGTGATTCCGAGAGAGGATATATAGGTCCCTAGGGTGGTTGAGTATCAGGTTTGAGGTCGATAGCATGGTGGAAGGTTTGATGACATTGTAGTTTCGCAGCTGTTGAAGTGCGAAAAAGGTCTTTGCAATTGTGGTACTCTGTTGGAATAGTATCGAGTATTATATCTTCCACACCATCTACCTTCGCAATTCGTCTAGTAACTACTGCCTCTGGGTCTTCTAGAACCCCCTCATCCCATTCGCTTGAGATACCTTTATCTTAAGGCATGAAATGAAGTTGACATTCTAGATCCTCAAAGATTCAGCTTTCTGTTCATGAATTCCATTAATGGGGTGTTCATTATTCCACCATCCCAAAGGGATTATTATTTCGTAGTTTCATGTAGGTGCGATCTCACACACAATCTTCGATAAGTGTTTATTTTTCCCAATTTGCATATAAAGAGGAAGGGTATAATCCCTTCCTAGAGAGAATTCGTCTCCCATAAAACCCAAATTTGGTCTAGGATCTTTGCAAGATTCATAAGGAATATTCAATTCCATGATCAAATTTTCGTGCATGACGAAAATATTAGATACTGAGTCTAATAGGACTTTTATTCGATAGCGTTTCCCGAATACATAGAGATGTGCTGTTACTTCAGGGCATTGGTAGCCCTTAGATTCCTCATGAGTTACCTTTTGTCGCTTCGGCGACTGTATTATGGTGGTTCGGTCTCGCTTAGAAGACATTGTGGTTGTATAGCTTGGGTATTCGTAACAACGTTAGCATTGTTTCGACCATAGAGGTCTCCTCAAACGAACTAAATAAATAGTCAATGTTTAAGATTCTGAGCGGTCCACTACCAGTAGTTTTTACCCCCTGCCGAGGGTCTCCCAAAATATTAAAACCCCCATCAATAGGGGAGAAACCTGTAGAACGCCATAAAAATGCAATAAGGAAAAATTATACTTCCCTTACTTTGTAGCAAGAAAATTGCCTAAAGTAGTAATATGTTTGGAAATAAAATTATTATTTCCAAAACCAGTGCCAAATTCCGAAAATGGCAACTGTTTCCGAATTTAGAATAGCCTGCCCCTAAAAGGGAAGGTGTTGTTTGGCCTTTTGCACTATAAATGTTGTCGCAAAACACCTTCTCTTGGGTTATCCATTTGTAGCTTAGTTGGTGGAGTCTTGCCTTGGCCAGGCGGACTCTTCGCTAAGGTCATGCATTCAAGCATCTCTGAGGTTTTGAGTAATTGAGTACCAGATTCTATGGTCAGTTGAGTGGTGGAGCGGCTAGGCTGCCTATAAACTACTCTTCAAACCAAAAATTAAAAATTAAAAATTAAAAAATACAATGAAAATTTATTTTCATCGTATCTTACCAATTTTCTAACTTCGGGGGCTCAAAATACTGGTACAGTGAATGGGGGTAGGATAGTGGGTCCACCTAACGTTTTGACAAATTTTTCCACAAAGTTGTAATCTTTTCTCCTCCCCAGCCTAGGGGGATCCCTTTTTGCGATTCCGGTTACGAGTTTCCTAGTACCCTGAATACGCAAGCGCCACTGCCGTTGGTGCCATTAGGACATTTCGGTGTCCGATAATTCCCATAAATGAGGTGCGGCTTCACTCTGTATATGATTAACCTTTGGTTGCACTGTTGCCGTCGATGGTTTGGGCAGGATTTTTGCTCTCTCCTTAGTTACTGGTTTAGCAAAGGTTCTTGCAACCACAATGTCCTTTAGGCATTTTCTCCACGTGTGGTTGCTAAGACCACAACGAGTGCAACCCTTTCCTTCCCTTTGCTTATCAACAACCTCTTATGGGATTCCATTATGAGCTTTCTTCCAATCTGTGTGCTCATTATTGTTTTAGTTTCCCACTTTCTTTTCTGATGGGTTTGGCTTAATCCTTTTCCATTTTTGATCCTTGAATCTGCAGGAGGGTCGCTTAGCATAGACACCTTTATTGGTATGATCATATTTCCTTTTCGTTAGAGATGCATTCGTCGTGGGTTCACCTTTTGATAGTTTCCGCTATTCAAGGAATTGCTCCTCTTGTCTACCAAATTCCTGTATGGTTTCCATCCATTCATCATCGGAGGAGAATTTCTAATACGATAACTATCGCAGAATATTCTCTGGAAGTTTACTTTCCACTCGTACCCTCCAACAAATTCCAGTAAGGCCAGCTTTGATGTTGAGGTTTTCGAGGAGATGAAGATAAGTATCTATTTTTCCCTTATAGACTACCTTAGTCATTTCCTTTAGGGCTCATCACGCCTCTTCGATGCCGATGTATCGCTTTGTAATTTCTTGACGAAAGCGTTCCCATGTGGAATAGTCTGGGTCTCGGGTATATCCTCCTAATCCACCTATCACCTTCCTGTATTTCTCTGCGAAGGGTACCACTTTGTTCCCCTTTGTTTTCCCCAAGGCAGAAACTATTTGGTGCGCATGATTTTCCCACTGTGTAGGGTTGCGATCAAAATAGTCTTCACAGGCTGTCAACCAATTTCGAACATCTTTGTTGTCATTTTCTTCAAAGAAGAATGGTGGTTCCGCTATTAGCTTAGCAGCTCTGGAGAGTCCACCAATACATTCTAAGAAAGCCATAGTTAACCTGTCCTCAGGTACATCGTTTCTGGGAATAGCTGGTAAACGGGGAGCACGTTCCGGCCTGCCGCCCTTTCGGCCCCAACCATCCTCTCCATCACTATCGGACCCATCATTATCATCTGGGTCAGGGGCATCACCAAGGTTACCTGGTGGTGGTGGTGGTGGTAGGTTGTTTCCTTCACGGTCGACTCCTTTTGCTCTATCCTTCCTTGGAGTTGACACAGATTCCCTAGTAGGAATAGAACCTTCTATAGGTACTATTGAATGTCTTCAGTTGGACGGTCCTGGGTCACCATCACTAGGTCCATGCTGTGTTTGTGGAGGGGTCTTTTCCGCCAACTAAAATACCAGAGCATCCAGATAGGCCTTCATACCTGCACTCTGTTCTCGTTGCTGTTGAGCAGCAATTTCTCATTGCTCATTCATCCTTCTGGTCCATTCCTGTTCCTGTTGGTTCAACTTGGTATTAAGTTCCATTAGTGCCTTTTCCAAGATTCAGTCCCTTGTTTCTGAGACTTGGGCCAGCTGCTCCTATAGAGCCTGGTGGCGTCAGAACTCTTCCTGAACCGGGGCACTTAACCTTTGCTGCCCCCGTTCGGTGTCACCACTCAATTGTTCTAATCTATGGCGACCTTCCTGTATCTCAGCAACCTTGATAACTTCACCTATGGCTATACAGCTCTGCCGCAATTCTAGCATTATAAAACCCAGCCTGGCCTCCTGTGATAGTGCTGAGATCGCAATATGATTCTCATCTGCACTTTCTTTCAGGGATCGGTCCAGGTGGTATAATGCATAGCCTACATTTTGCTGGAAGTTATCTTGCATATTGACAGGCTTATTGGTACGCTCGGCAGGTTACTGAACTCTTGATTATGCACGACCCAAAGGCGTAATGGGGAGCTGGTCCGGCTTCGGGACGGAATTAGAGATGCCGAAGGGGTAGATTCTGTATCATCCTGTTCGATCATCCGATCTGGTCCCAAAGGACAAGGAATAGGTGTCTTATCTCGTGCCATAGCCATGGTTCGCTTAGACTCCAAGATGTCTTTCTAAACAATATTTTAGTGAACCCTATAGTTCAACTATTTCATATAGCGGTAGTTCTGCAAGGTCAGAAGTAAGTATCTCTATCAAAGAGGGAAGTTGGATTATTGTTTCCGTTTTATGAAAGCAGTTATACGTTGTCTATCTTGTCGATAGATATGTGCCGTATATTTTTGCTGTATGCGCGCATACTGTCGAAGTGCCACGGTTCCGAGCTCAAGTGCGTATTCTTCGTAACAAATAGGAAAGACGTTGTCAAAGTTTAGAGGTCAGCAGTGCCCACAATGTTGCTACTGATGAAAACTTTAAGTGTTGAAGTAATTTCTGGGCATGAGAGAATATTGAGGTGCTTTGGTGACACTAGAATAACAATATATTATTACGGGGTAAACAATTCAATACTGTTAAATTGTCTAGGCCGTGCTCGTATCGAGAAAATCGGAGAACTGTAAGGAAAGCTCCGTAAAAGGTATGATAAAAGATCAAAGGTGTCTTGAATGCTTATCAACTGAATAACTTAATATATTGTTAAGGTCTCGTCTCCGGTGCTTGATGATCTCTTAACTACGGGGTTTTTAATTTTTTTGATTATTTTGATTATCTCATATGTTTGCTGTTAACGTACAGGAACGTACATGGAGTGCTAGCTATGGCATAAACGAAACATTAATTCCAAATGTGCAAAACAAAAGAAATAACCACACAAATTCTCCCCTAGTGATGACCATAACGTCACTGTACCCAACAATAGCGACTAATTCAAAAAGGATAGAATAAAATGATATCAAAAGAAATCATAGCCGAAAGGAAAGATATAGCAGGAAAGTCAAACCACTCAGTCTGAGTCATAGGCGGAGAAGGAGGAGGCAGCAGTGGAAAAAACCGCTGGCATAGATGGTGGGAAGTCTGTGCGAGTAGCGCGAATGTATGAGGCAAGACCAAGGATCATCAGCAGGTCAGCCCAAAGAGGAGAGGCATGGTCCATCGAGGACAGCTTCGGAAGGTAAAGCTGGTGTTCTTGTGACTTGGAGGGGCAAAGGAGAACTGCATGCTCAAAGGTTTCATCCTCTGAGTCGCAGGAAGGGCAGGTGGGGAGGCGATTGGCATCGTTCCATGGGGGTTGCGCGGCAAGATAGCTCTTGCCAGCGCGCATTTGGTAAATTCGCCTAGCTATAAAGTGGTCAAGGCCCATGAAGGCATATGGGTGTAGGTACGGCTTGTACTGGTAGCAAGGAGGGAGTGGGGACTGGTGTCACGATTGCCTAGAAGAGCGCTAGGCAGGAAGGACAGAAAAGCAGAGTAAGCCT